>JAVJIF010029190.1:5000-60661 GCA_038442645.1 Agave tequilana | reverse complement strand
TTTATTCCAAATGTTAATTGGTATTTATACAAGCTTATAAATTGATTTTATTGTATTTCAAAATGTACTTCATGTTTCACCTTCAATTGGTATCAAAATCTACTATTGGTATCTCTTAATTTTTTTTCAAGTGGTACCAACATTTATTTTTGTCAACTACTATTTTATTTCATTGATATCAAAATTTATTTTGTTGACTTCAAGAAATTTCAAAATTTTTGTTTTAAGTATTATCAAAAATTTTTAAAGAAAATTTTGTTGATATGTATTGCCTATATACAAGGGGAGCTTAACATCTCCTCTATATATAAATTCATGTTGAGTGTACATTTCATATTGAGGAGTTTGACCTCTTTTCGTTATGTAGTACACGAGTGTAGGGGGAGCTTAACATCTCCGCTTATACATTGTATATTATACTTTATGTGGGTTAGGGTCTAGTCATCCCTTCTTCATGTAATGCATGTATGCAGGGGAGCTAACTTCGCGTCTCTCCTCTTCATGAATGTATATTGCATATACATCTTTATTATTTTATTGTCCTCACCCCTTTGTTGATGAATTAAAAAAAAGGAGAATAATTTAGAAAGTTTATATAAGCATGCTTAATATTGGTATTTATGCATATATGTTTTGTTTAGTTTATGCATTTCATTGATATTTATTTGTTTATTGCTATGCATGAGTTAAGGGGAAGCTTCTATTAAGATTATTTTTAATCCATGCATATATAACTCCATGAGTTTTCTCATCATCAAAAAGGGGAGATTGTTGGCCCAAAGGCCCATCACTCTAGTTTTGATAATGATTAACTCATATAGTTATAGTACTAATGATCTTGTGTTTATATAATTTCAGATATTTATTCAAGATCTTTGTAGGTGTTTAGCTTCAATAAAAGATTCGAATTCAAGTTTTAAAGCTACCACGTGTTGATTCAAGAGCTCGTGCATCAAGATTGCATCATGTACTCAAAGGAGAGTCTAGCTCATGGATCAAAGTTTGGACCAAGTCAAGAAGGAGAGGAAGATTTTCAAGAAGACTTATGTCATATTTGTAAGTGTCAAGATTTGTTTTTTAGATAAAATGTAAAGGATAAATTAGTTATAGATTGTTCAAGCTCATATACACAGACACACAAAATTTATATTTGTTTTCATAAAAATACTTTTGATTTTAAAAAAAATACCATTTTGGTTTTGAGCTTCAAAGTATACATTCTTATGTTTTATGATTAGATTCCATCAAAACAAGTTTATATGGTTTATATATGTTTTAGATTTCATCCATGCACATTTTTGATTCAAAAGTTTAGAAAAACTTATTCGGTGACTCTATATCATATGTTTGAGTTTTGTATTTATCAAAACTTATTTATTGTCAAAAACATAGATATTTCATCTTATATGTATATTGGATCATATCCATACACACTAAGCTTCAAAAGTATTTAAAATATCTTGTTTTTGTATTTGAAAAAGTTTAGGAAAAATCATTTTTCAATTTGAAGATTATTTTTGAAAAATACAGATTTTTGTTTAAGGCAAAATTTCTATAATATAAAAATGGTCCAAAGGTTTGTAATATGTGTTATTTTTGATTACACAGATTTGTACTTTAAATTATTTTAATGAACTTATTTTTGTACATTTTATGTGATTTTATGAAAATTTATAAGTATTTATTAGACTAAGATTTTATCTAAGAATTTGCTGACCTGGCCTTCTGCCGGTCGACCGACCGGTCAACTGAGACAGAATTTGGTCGACAAGGCGGTCGACCGATATGCACAGAAACGTGTACAGCTTTTGGCTTGAGGGCCGGTCGACCGGGCGGTCGACCAATCCAGAGAGTTAACTCTCTAGATCTGGCCCCGTCGACCTGGCGGTCGATCGGCCAGAGAACTTTGCTCTCTGGATCTTGCCTTGGTCGACCGACAGGTCAAGGCAGGTTGTAGTCGACCGGGAGGCCCCAACGGTCAAAAATATGGCCGTTGGCCGGTCGACCGGCCGGTTGACTGACAGCAAAATATTCTGCTGAGTTGGCTTCCAACAGCTAGTTTTTGATCCCCTATAAAATGGGGTTTCCTTGACCTGTTTTATACAAGATTTTGAGAGAGTTTCAAAGCCAGTTTTTTCCCGTCTCTCTTAGAGTTTTTCTCCACTTGTTTTAGGGCTAATATTTTCATATCAAAAGGAAGTTTTCAAAAAAATTTTCTTGAGTTTTTCACCACTACTCTATCTAGCTTTTCTCACACAAATTTGAGCTTTCCATTGCCATATCATCCTATAAGATCTTTGTTGTGAGAGTATTTTTAGGTGATCAAAGTGTTGAGATCACCAAGTGTACATCTTGTATTTGAGGAGGCGAACTTACGGGTTCGTGTTGTGATGAGTTCTTGTGGGAGCTCGGTGTAAAGGTGCGACCTCGGCAAACTAGTGTGCTTGCGTGTGTTGTTCTTGCGGGAACAAGATAGGGGCTAGTGAGTCCAAGAGTTCTAGTGTGAACTCGCTGTATGTGTTGCGGCACCGAGTGATCTTGTAGGATAGATTCTAGTGGAAATCCTTCATAGTGTTGAAGGCGGGGACGTAGAGCAAGGGTGCTCGAACCTCGAAACAATTCTCCCGTGTTTGCGATTGCTCATCTCTCTCTATCTCACTTATGTTTATATATCTTGCATACTTATTTTGTTTATCTATTTATGTGCTTGATATATTTTGTGCTCTATTGATATATGCTTGAGATTGTTTGCTCACATTTGTATTCAAACAAGAGAGTTATAGTGGCATCTCAACTCTTAATCTAGAGGCATCTTGAGGAGATAGTCCAGAGCCCTTCACCGGGAATTCGGTTACACTCTTGTGTTATACTTTGTGTGTTAGCTTATTAGGTTTAGTTTGCATAAATAGTTTTTAATTCCGCATCATTTGCATTAGATTAGCTTGTACACCTATTCACCCCCCTCTAGGTATATTTTCACTCCCCCCACCCTCTCTTGTATCTCTCTATTCTTTATTTTAGCGCAGCCTCGGCAAGCTAGTGTGCTTGCGTGTGTTGTTCTCGCGGGAACAAGATAGGGACTAGTGAGTCCAAGAGTTCTAGTGTGAACTTGTTGTAGGTGTTGCGGCACCGAGTGATCTTGCGGGTTCAATTCTAGTGAAAATCCTTCATAGTGTTGAAGGCAGGGACGTAGAGCAAGGGTGCTCGAACCTCGAAACAATTCTCCCGTATTTGCGATTGCTCATCTCTCTCTATCTCACTTGTATTTATATATCTTGCATGCTTATTTTGTTTATCTATTTATGTACTTGATATATCTTGTACTCTATTGATATATGCTTGGGATTGTTTGCTCACACTTGTATTCAATCAAGAGAGCCATAGTGGCATCTCAACTCTTAATCCAGAGGCATCTTGAGGAGATAGTTCAGAGCCCTTCACCGGGAATTCAATTACACTCTTGTGTTATACTTTGTGTGTTAGCTTATTAACTTTAATTTGCATAAATAATTTTTAATTCCGCATCATTTGCATTAGATTAGCTTGTACATCTATTCAACCCCCCCCCCCCCCCCCGCCCCCCCTCTTGTATCTCTCTATTCTTTATTTTTTTTAATAATAAGGGGTCAAGACCCCACCCTTCCCCCAAGAAAGGTACCAAGCAAGGGACTTTAGTTTAGGATTGGCATTAGATAAGTTTTTCCCACTCCTAATAATCCTAAAATACTGATCAAGATTATTTTTCTAAACTTATCTACACATATAATCATCTGCCAAAATGCCAAACCTATTACTCAAAATCTATTTTCTAAGTATGGCAACTAAAAGCCAACTTCTCTAGACCACATCTTTCTTGCTTGTCCAACGTCCAAGATTATACCCTAGCAAAGTTGTCGCATTACATACATTCTTTTCTTCAATTTTTGCTGTAAAATCCTCCATACATCTTGATGCCGGTTGGGATTATCTTTGTCCAGATCCTCTTGTCGACCACGCTCTAGTCTTGATGCTCCTTTCTTAGAAGAGGGGAAAAAAACTACTTTTGGCCTCAACAAAGACAAAGCTTTAGGCCCTGATGGCTTCTCACCTCTCTTCTATCAGACTTCTGGAGTTAATTAAATCTGATCTTGCTGCTGTTTTTCAAGCCTTGTTTGATGGCTCCCCTCTTGACAGAGTTAACTTTGCTTTGGTGACCCTTATACCTAAATTTTAATCATGTTAAAGATTACAGGCCAATTAGTCTACTCAATGGTATCTTTAAAATTTTCTTCATGGTTCTGGCTAATAGGCTTGCACCCCTTCCTTCCCTCTCTCATTGATAAATTTTTCAAAGTAACAAGTCTCTCTTGATTCCATTCTCATTTCTTAGGGAAAAAAAAAAAAAAGCTGAGGCGTGCATGGTCAAGATTGACTTCATGAAAGTCTTTGATTGTGTAGGTTGGGATTTTCTCCCTGGTCTTCTCAAATCTAGGGGCTTTGGCACCAACTGGTGTAAGTGGATCAGTGTGATTCTTCACGCATCCAAGTGTAACATTCTTGTTAATGGCCATCACCTCAAACCATCTATTGTAAAAGAGGGTTCAAGCAAGGTGACCCTCTTTCCCCTATGCTTTTTATCTTAGCTGCTGATGTTCTCAACAAATGCTTTCCTCTGCAACTGAACATGGCACTCTTATTCGTCTCAAATCTCAGGGGACCACTTAATTCCATCTCCTCCCTACAGTTTGGAGATGATACCCTCATCTTCTGCAAAACTAATAGGAGAGATGTCACTAATTTCAAGGCTATTCTGTATCTCTCTAAAGCGGTCTATGGGCTTAGTATCAATTATGCTAAAAGCTCACTTATTTATTTTGAGAAATACCCTAATAAGAGTCTTGTTCTCTCTTATTGACGCAGACAAGAAAGCAAAGATGCCGGCCAGATCTCGTTCTAACACCAGCAAACCCTGAAATGAACCTTCAGGCAGGAATAATATTGGAATCCATGAGCAATTTAAGCGAAAAACTCAATTATATTTATCAAAATATTCTCAAAAACAGAAGATACAATGACCTTTCATAGGGTTACAAAAAGAGTTCTAATATATCTAGAAAACCTATAATAACTACAAATCAAATAAAAAAAATGAAACAAATTGGAATCCTAATTAGACATGAAAATGAAATCCTATTCAGAAACAGATATGTTGATACGCGCAAATTAGTCGACTTATACTTAGAGTTAGTCAACTAATGGTGTCAATTAGTCGACTACTTTGTACTACTCTGTAAACTCTAACTCTCTGTTAATTGATTAGTCGACTTATGATTAGAGTTAGTAGACTAATAGTGTCAACTAGTGGACTAATTTGAACGATCAGTCGACTAATCTGCTTTTCCTATTGCCTTGGCTTTGATCTCCTTTGATCTATCAACCACTGGATAGGGTGCTTGGCTTCCTACATCACTTTATTGTCTTGATTGTCCTCAGAATCTTTACCCATTAAATACTTGGGTCTTCCTCTTAAACATGGTAAATCGACTAAAAGAGAATGACACCCTTCACTTGATAAATTTGACAAAAAACTCTCTTTGGAAGAGTAGGCACCTCTCTATTTGTGGAGGGTTGTGTTGCTCAACTCTGGCTTGTCTGCCTTCCCTTTTTAGTTCATTTCATTCTTTAAGCTTCTCTCTTGGCTCATCAAAAAGTAGATGTTATTAGAAGTAGATTTTTTTTTTTTTTTTGGGAGAGGCAATTCTGATGGGATTTTCATTCATATCTGGTGAATTGGATACAGTTTGTATGAGCAAAAAGGAGGGGGGCTTGGGGATTATCAACCTATATCACTTTAACCATGCCCTTCTTGCAAGTGTATTTGGAAAGCTATTTGTTCTAATTGCTTGGTGGAGAATGTTCTTAATTCTCTATTTAGCAATCCTCAGTATCCTATTCAAGCCTCTAATTATTCAGTAATCAACTCATGGTTTTGGAAATATTTTGAAGGTGATGGATTCTTTCCTCAATTACAATCAGTGGACTTTAGGTAATGATGCTAATATCAAAATTTTGGGAGGATGAATGGCTCTTTCCTATCAGCCTTAAATCTTTATACCCAAAATTCATCAGCTTACTTGGTCTATTAACGGTCTTGTTAATTCACAATGTGCTCACAGAAATGGCATTTGGAACTGGGGGATCATTGCTAGGAGAGCTATTAATCAGAGTATAGCTAATAGCAAGAATAATCTCTTTCAAGACCTTAATACTGGCACCATTGACAATACCTCCTCTGTTACCCCAGTGTGGCTCCTCACTAAAGATGGTAATTATTTAGTTAGGTCTTTTTATGACTCATTAATAATAGAGGAGTCACTTCCTCTCTGTCTGATATCATTTGGAACTCCATAGCCCCTCTCAAAGTTAAAGTTTACCTTTGGCTACTTTCTAAAAGAAAACTGCAAACTAAATCTCAGTTGCTTAAGAAAGGATCGCATGGTGACTTCTTTCACATTATGGTGGAGGATTTTGACCATCTATTTATTTCTTGTAATGGAGTGAAGGAAATTTGGATCTTTTTCCTGCATCTCCTGCACATATCCTTTACCCCTGTTGTGCTTGCTGATATTCTTGTAAACATTGGTAATCTAGTGCATGGAACTTGATCATAAGCTCAGTTTGTTGGGGAATTTGGAACGCAACGAATAAGGTCATCTTCCAGAATGAGGGTTGGGCTGCTATACAACTCATTGATAACTCCATTTTCTGTGTTAAACTCTGGACAGGAATTGCTCCTACCAAGAAGAAAGAGAGGATTCACAGAGCAATTGAATTACTACAGCTTCCTCGCTCCTCGTCCTCGTGGATACTCAGTAGAGGGAAGGTTTTACTACATGCGGTGCTTAGATGGCAAGGATTGGTGTTATCCCTTTGTTTGTTGCATATTCTATATATATTACTTCTTATGAGTATACTTATGAGTAGGGTACCTTAACCTACATTTTACTTTTAAAAAAAACTCTTTTGTGCTTCTGCAATTCATTCTATAACTTATCTTGCATTTCTAGGAATTGGATTTCCATTAATGATTGTTAAAATTTCTTAACTTCATTCAATTACTTGAGAATAGTCAGAAGATTATCTCTACTGTTGTCTTCTATTTACTTTGTGTTAAAGTAATAATTATTAGAGTGTAGGCCAAGGATGATATTGTAATTCGCTATTTATTTCATCTATATAAATGAGAGGTCATCCCCAACTAAGGTAAGTTGTCAAGCCGTCTATTTCCTCCGAACCTAACATCGTATCAGAGTCATGTTTTCTGAAAAAATTTAGTCATTAAAATCTTCTTCCATTGTCTGTTTTCATCACGCCAACAACAAGTTTACGCTGAGTCGCACTCATGTAGCCGGGCCCAATGTCGGGCCATCGGAGACTTCGACAACCAATTCTTCGCCGAAGAGTCCTTCAGCCTTCGAGTTCTCAAACTTGTTCACTGATTCGTCAAAGATAATGGCACCATCCACTCAAGCCGGAAAAGAGAAGTTTGGAATTAGATCTCTGTGCATGTGTGCACCGAACATGACAAACTTGTGATTTTGGGGAAGGAGACGCTCCCACGGCCGGATCAACTGGGGCGGCGCAGCGAAAACAAGCCACAGGATCTACTAAAGTAACGTGAAGAATTGAAGAAGAAGATATTCCAAAGTAGATATAAAGCCAACATACAATATAATGTGGTTCCACCGATCAAACGGATTGTGTGTACATCCACGGGAGAAGAGATAGAAACTTTATTAAACTTTGGAGAGTATAATAAGAATTACATACACCTCATATTGAGAAGGTTACAAGACCTTGATGGTCGCCTAGAATAGCAAACCCTTATGGCTAAGCTTCTCTCACGAATCTCTCACCTAGATGAATTACACCCTATAAATTCATTGGGATTCTCTTGGAATATATTGAAAGCCACCTCTAAGGGGTTATTTATAGACCATAGAACTCTCCTAGTTCTAAACAAACTCCATCAATCAGAATAAGGAAACTTGAATCCAACTCGGACTCAAAACAGATCCAGAAAAGAAAACTGTCAGATCCGACATTAGTCGACCTTCATGACGTACTCACGCATAATCCTAACAATTTCCCCCTTGACTTGAATACGTCCAAATCCGAGAATAGCCACCATGTTCCATATACTCGCATCCACGCACAATTGAACAAACTTGACTTCATCTCCATCTCACTTCTTCTTCTCCATAACCCCCTCATGGGGTTCACAACTTGATTAGGTCGAATAAGTTCAGGCCCAACTTGAACTTTATCACCCAACGATCTCTTTGATCTACACAGGATTTATGAGAATTTGCTCCACCTAGAAGTAACGATCTGGACTACCTTATTGCGCACCTAGTCCCAATCTCTCTTCGGGGTACAACTGAACATTCGAGCTCGAATCCGTTGTAGTCTCTGGTTGTTCCACAGCCACCGCTTCTGAAGCCTAGGATAACTGCAATCCACCAACTGTAACTTTCAAATTTTGCAACATGTACACATTGCCGACACGTTCTGCTTGAAACATCACATGGGTCTCTTAGAAAACTTTCATAAGATCACCTTTCAAACTAAAACAGAACTCTTCCTTTGTAGGGCTCCAAGAGAAATGAAATGGTACCTTGCTTTGGGAACATGACGAACGCCTTGAATAGTAGTGATGCATCCATCATGAGACCGAAACTTAATTGTTCCTTCACCAATCACCTTGATTGTAGCAGAATTTCCCATGAGACTTCTTCCCTTTGAACTGAAGTGTATGAAGAGAACATCTTTCTATTGGATTTGATATACTGTGAACATTCAGAATCTATGACTCATCTATCTTTGTTACCAACTGATCTGTATGTAACAGATAGAATGTCGCAATGTTCTTCATCTCCTCCAACCAGTTCAGTGACATTAGCATCTGGTTGTTTCTTCTTTTGAAACAAACACTCAAATCTAATGTACCCCTTCTTGTGATAATAGTTGCACGTCAAATTTTGTGTTTTGAGTTACCCGTGAAACTTTCATTATTACTCTTCTCCTTTGAATAATGAACTTGTCAAGAATCATCATGATGAGACTCACCCGTCAACTGGGTGTTAATTTTGTCCTTGTTGAGCAGATGCTCCTTGACCTCATCAACCTTGATTGTTGACTTGCCTCCATAAATGATAGTTTCCCAAGCTCTTATATGAAGAAGGTAAAGAATACAGTAATAGAAATGTTTGATCCTCATCTTCTATCTTAACCTCTATCTTATCTAAATCATTGATAATATAGAAAAATTCTGCAATGTGAGACTTAATAGGTGTACCTTTATGCATGCGGAGAAGAAAGAAGTGTCACTTCAGAATCAACCAATTCGCTAACAACTTCTTCAGATAGTGGTCTTGAAGTCGCTCACACAACGAGAATGTTGTTTTCTCCGTAGAAAACACATCCAACGCTCATCTGCTAAGCAAAGCTGAATAGCCGTCAAGGTTTTCTCATCCAACTCCTGCCAAGTTTCTTCCTTCATATCTTGAGGCTTTTTCTCCCTCCCGAGTAGTGCTTTCTTCAACCCGCTCTGGGTAAACATGGCGTTCATCCTAATTTGTCACCTGTTGAAATTGATGATGTCATCAAACTTCTGAATATCGAATCTGGTCGCAGACATCTTCAAGTTACTTACTCTGATACCAATTGTTATGATTTCAGAGAAGGAGGCACCCCCACGACCGGATCTACTAGAGCGGCGCAGCGAAAACAAATCACAGGATCTACTAAGGCAACGTGAAGAAGAAAAGAAGAAGATAATCCTAAGTAGATAGAAAGCTATCAAACAATATAATGTGGTTCCACCGATCAAACAAATCGTGTGTACATTCATGGAAAAAGGAGGAGATACTTTATTAAAACTATGGAGAGTACAATAAGAATTACTTATATCTCACGCTGAAAGATTATAAGCCCTTGATAGTCGCTAAGAAAAACGAACCCTCGTTGTAATACTCACTACAGTTAGTCATGAATTATCATTAATATATACTAATATGTGTGTAATATTTCTAATTAGTAATACCGTATTTTTATTTTTTTTCTAAGTATTTATTTGGTTTTTACTGATTATTTTTCTTGATTTATGACTTATTGTTATTATTAATTACACAAATTATTTTGAAGTATTTGAAATGGTAATTTAGCCTTAAAAATATATTTAGCATTATTGGGTATTATTATTTTAATTACTAGCTAGTATTTTTTCCATTATTATTATTACTGCTATTATTATTATTACTGCTATTATTATTTGCATTATTATTGTCATTATTATTCTTATTGTTATTATTATATTTTAGTATTATTATCATTGTTTGTTATTGGTGGTAGTATTGTTACTAAGTATTGTTAGGTAATATTCTTATTGTTGATATTATTATTATTATAGTTGTTGTTGTTATTATTACCTTGTATTATTATCATCATCATCATCATCATCATCATTATCTTTGTTCTTACCTTTTTACCATTAGCTCATATCCCACACCCCTTCTCTTTTCATTTAACCCATTATCTAAGCCTATAACCCCATAACCCTTTTTCCTAAAACCCGTTACCCAATATCTCAACTAACTATTTTAATCTATGAACCCTTTACCCAATAACCCACTACCTAAACCCATTATGACCTTCCCTATATAATCACTTTAAATTAAAACTACCCTAACCCTAATCTTCTCCCATAACCGTCATCTCCCCCCAACACCACGGCAACCACCGCGCGCGCACAGCCCACCTCCCTGATCTCTAGCCCTCTGCAGATTCGAGCCATCTCCACAACCCAACTAGTCGTGATCTTCTTCTTCTCCTGTTGGCCTCACCCACTCCCCTTCCTCTCCGGCGAGCGCGCCAACACGCAGCAGCCCCCTCTAAGCCGTGAACCATAGCACCTCCACCCCCTCCTTGTCTGCGTTAAATCCTAGTCGAGCTCCTTGCAGAACAGCACCCCAGAGCCCACGACAGCGCAACCTCCATGGCGTACACCCCCTGCCACAGCCCAGGCCATCCCCACGGCAGCTCTCCCCAAGGCCGTGCCGCCTCCACGCCCGAGTCTCTGTCTCCCAGTCGAGCTGCACCCCTTCCTTAGCTCAGTAGCACAACCCAGGCTGTCGTAGCCCATGTTGCCCCCTCTCTCTCGCTTCCCTTTCCGGCGAGTGCCGGCAGACCTCCGGGCTGCCTCCCTTGCTGTCGGCGAATTCCACTGCATCCATGGCAGCATGCGGGCTCTTCCTCTCCCTTCGGTGAGTCGTCGACCCCTCCACGTCCGCCGGTGAGCATCACGGCCGTAAGATCCCCTCCTTAAGTTCTCTCCTTCTTTCTCTCTCTGTTAAACACTGTAACATATGTGATGTGTATTAATATGTGTGTGTGTGTGTGTGTGTGTGTAATTGTGTTTAATTATTTGTGTGATTATGTAAGTATTATGTGCGTGTTTAATTATGGGAATGAATGTGTGTGTAGTGTGTGGGTGCGTGAGTTTAATTGCGTGTGGGTGTGTGCATAATTATGTGAATATATACACACAAACACACACACATGTTTTCCATTGATTTTGCGAAAGGAAAAACTTACAAAAAAGTGTCGAGGAGCGAAATTACAAGTATTTCTTTGCAGGAAGAAAATTACAGGTAGATCTCCTTTGAGATTTCTGGAAAAATGTGCCGGTAGAAATCTGATCAGCGCGCGATCACTTTATCCCTTTGACGATGCGATCGGTCAGATGATCGAACTGCCTCCTAATAGGACTCCCTTCTCGCTTGGTTCGCGGAATCGGAGAACAGGGGATCGGTAGAGTCCTCTTGCTGCTTCTCGAGCTGCCTCTGCTTGGGAATTCCTTCTCGCCTGCTTTCGAAAATTTCTTGAGAGAGAGGAAGATCTTAGGGTATTAGCACCCTGAATTTATCCTTGTAGGATTAGAGAAGTAATTCTCTATATTCTTGGAAGTGAGAGAGTAGATCTCTAATCTCCTCTCTATCCTTAGCCGTCTCTCCTCTCCCTTCCTTGTGTGCCTCTGGTGGGCTATTTATAGGGAGAACAGGGGTATAATCGCCCTGAGAATTTGAAAACAGATTGAGTCAATCTGTTTTGTATCTGAAAAGTAGCCTTGTTGTGAGGCTAGAAACAACTTTTGTGAAGCTAGGAATAGTATGTAGCGTCAATCCCTTAATTCGCTCCGCTAAATGAGGGATACTCCCTTGATCCTCTCTAGTTAATTGAGAGATCTCCCCTGATCTTCTTACCTGATTGGGAGAGTCAAAAGGTCATGGCAGGCAACTGCCAAATTTGATTTCAATCAATATGATCTCATCTGGAGATTTGATTAGTCAAAATGACTATAAAGGACTCGCAGCGGAGTCGTTGCGTTGAGCTCATAGCGGAGCTGGGAGAAGCTTCAGGCGAAACTAGAAGAAAGCTCTCAGCGGATGTAACGCCCCGATCCCGCAGGTACGGGGACGTTATGGCGACGTACATACGCAAGGTGAAAACACCCTCACGCGTACGTTAAGCCTCAGTACAGGACATAGCCACCATATACACAAGGGTTCCAGTAAGAAATAAGTACAAGAATACCTGCAGAAAGGGGTTAGGGATCATAACAGATATAAAAATAGGGAGAAATGAGATAACAGAAATAAATCACCAAGATACCTATAAAGAGTCTCGATGAGGAATCTCCTAAGTGACTCCAAGGCACTATCTGATAATACGGTAGCTCGGATCTCCAACCTGGGCATGCAAACCCAGGGTCATCAGAAAGCGACCTAGCGAGTGGTAAAATGAAGGAGGCAATAATATGTACTATAGTAATACAAGCACAATAATAATAGATAATACATGCTGTTGTAATAGTGATACCATATCCTAAGCATATAATAAGCAGTTGAATTATATAAACATGTCATCTTTTAATACCATCACTACCTAGCCGGTTATCATCTGGTCATGTCTTTAGGCGTGTCCGGTTGATATCATAAATACTGTCGTCTAGTGGTGACGTGATAGCAGTGACCATACAGGTGGGCATATGCAATATGAACATGCAGGTGGGCATATGAAAACAGAATAGATGCAATGCAGAACATGCGTAGTATGCCACCACAGAAAGAGTAACATGTACCAGGCAAAGTAACAGATATACATGTACATGAGTAGGATGCCACCACAGAATGTATAGCATGAAATAGGTAAGGTAATAACATATACAGGTAACATGATAACGGCGAAATGGTCGGGTACAGGAACATGTACAACTAAACAATAGAATACATGTATCAGGCAAGTCATGTTATTTATACAATAGTAGCAATCAGTACCACCTGATATTATAATCAATCTCTTCCAGTGTCCCATACCACTGGCAGTTCATACTGGAGCCCGCACTCCAGTCGAACCCATCCGGACATGGCCTACGGGTACCATTATCCAAACGAGAGAGTGACCAAATAACAAGTGTTCCCGACGTCACTATTGTGTATACTGTTTTATTATGTTAATTGGAAACCCATGGTCGAGGAGCTCTTATCGGGTAGGTGTATCCCGTGCATACCCGGGATCATGGCCTTAAACAAACCCCTGGCTGCTGAGACCAGGGCCCTCCGCTAAGAGGGGAACAATAATCAAGTAACGGGAGCTCATGGAGCAATTGGTAGGTAGCACTACCGTCCCCTGCAGTGGGAGAACAATATGGATCCAGTACATCACCCGATAAGATCTAATCAACCGTCGAGTCTCCCCCATACCCAAGTTAGCTTTATGATCTGATATGTCAAGTATACACTGTAACAAGAACACATACAGTACATGATACGGGTAACATGATAACTGAACCAGAGCTCTGTTGATAGTATAGAACAATATAACGGAAACGGGAACAATATCACAATCGATGTGGGATTCCACATATCGCATATCAACATCTCTCATGTCCAGTAACGGGAATATTCATAACAAGAATATCAATAGATGTAACGGGAAACAATCATGTAACATGAATACATGAGTATGACATGCAATATGAACGGTGATCCATATGACAAGAATAGAGAAACCATGTATGCATGTGTAACAGGGATGCCGAGAATCCATGTAACGAGGATAACAATAAATATATATACACATGAATACGAAATAATAGTGTGACGTATCATAGTAACTGTATAAAGGTGATACTAGCACATGAACTATGCATGTAGCAGTAATGAAATGACAACGTCTAGTGAATCGGTGTATCTATGTACCGGTGGGACATAGTGTTGCGTGTAAGAGGGTCTGTGTAACGACGTTACATGTACATGAGATAACAGTGTCCCGTGTGATAGGATATCCAAGTCATAGTGTAAATACTAATGTTCGCGTCTGGGGTAATAACATCTACTCGAGTGTCAACTACTGCTAATAAGAATAACGATTCCTATATTCTGAATACGGTAGGTGCCACCAAATTATGAAACAGAATACTCTATTTAATTATCAATTTAGAGACTAGTTTTACTTAGGAACATTATTAACTTCGGAAATCTCGTTACTTAGCCAATCATCCAGATCAGGTATCATCTATCTTTCAGTATGTTTTACTTACAGGGACTACAGGGATTTCCCAACAATGACATTTAGTGTTTAATAATTATAATGATTTACCGATAATCACGTTTTATTAATTAGGCAACCAACCAAGATACTAAACATGATAAAATATAATTTATAAAAGGAAACACTCACAACTGCCATGGGAAGGTAGCTCTCGTTCCCACGATCGCAACGGATCCAGAATCGTCCAAATCGGAGTCCGGATGCTCCCGATATCGCCCGAACGCTAAAAATAATCAAAATGGGTTAAATATGTAAATAAAAAGAATTCAAATGCAATTACTGAAATGTAGCAGGGGTTTTATGAAAGATTACCTTTATTGGGCTTTGGATGCGGGTTTGGGCTCTTAACGGGTCGGGTTTAGATCCAAACCCAAACCCAATTAACTTAAGTTAAATGGGTATTGGGTTTATAGGGTTAACGGGTTAACGGGTTGGATTTAATGGGTTTTGGGTTGAACCTATTAGAAGAAGAAAGAGAGAACGAGAGAGAGGGGGGGCGGCAGCGGCTGGCGGCGGCCAGCCGCGCCTCGCCGGCGGCGACTCCTGGAGAGCGAGAGAGAGAGGGAGAGAGAGAAAGAGATGGAGGGAGTGAGAGAAACAGGAAAAAAAAGAAGAAAAGAAAAGAAAGAAGAAGAAGCAGAAGAACAGGAAAAGAAGAAAAGAAGAAGAAGAAGAGGAAGAGGAAGAAGGAGAGGGGAAGGGCGGCGCGGTGGCACGCAGCGGCGACCGCGGTGTCTCCCCGGCCGGCCGCGGCACGCGGCAGCGGTGACCCCCCCAGCCAGCCGCGGCGCTGGCTTGGCCGACGGTCTGCACACACGGTGAGAGAGAGTGAGAGAGGGAGAGGAGAGAGAGAGAGAGAGAGATAGAGAGAGAGAGAGAGAGATGAGAGAGAGGGGAAGAATGGAGAGAGTGAGAGAGAAGAAATTGAGAGAGAGAAAGAGAGGGAGCGGGAGATTTTAAAGGAGAGAGAGGAATGGCGGTGGGGGGAAATTTCCAGAGAAAGGGAGAAGAGAAGGGAAAAAGAAAAGAAAAAGAGAGATTATAAAAATAATATTTTATTATTCTTATATTGGCCCAAAATTCGACCAGCTCCGAACGGTGCCCAAAAATTACAGAAAATAAAGAATATTATCCTGAGACGTAATATGAAAACGGTTTGCAAAAATGCTATCTAGTTTGCACATTAAAAATCTTGGAAGTTGTCGCCGGTACCGGGCGACACCGGTTTGGCTGGATTTTCGATAAATTCAGAAAAATTCCCAAAAATACCAAAACGGAGCTAATACGATTCTAAGATACATGGTGAAAGCGGAGTCTCAAAATACAACTCCGTTTGTGAAATAAAAATCGTAGAGCCGATTATCGGTATCGGTCGACACCGACTACGGAGATTTTCCAAAATAATCCAGAAAAATTCCACAAAATTCTGAAAAATCTAAAATATTAGAAAATAATTTTTGAAACTGAAATCAGCTCAATCAGACTACTACGGAGGTCAAATCAATTTTGTACGTCGTATCGCGTACTGATACGGTGATACGTACACCAGGGATCAGGGGGTTACATTTCTCCCCACCTTACAAAAAATTTCGTCCTCGAAATTTCAAATCAGGTGTGAGAACAATATTTTCAACCCCAAAGTCGAAATGTTACGAGTCCACGACACTTCCGCTACGCACTCTGCTATCTATAAGGAACTCGGGATGGAGAAGTATGGTATGAACTAATCCTAACGGATGGGAAGCAAGACGATGCAAGGAAAGCGAGAAGGAAATCGGATGTTCTGGTTGACAACTGGAAGGAAGGAAGGAATATAAACGAGTCAAGAAATGAATTGTCAAGGTCATGGTATTCTTGTACTCGTTGCTGGAATCCCCAAATTCAGATACAGACAAGTTTGAATCTGAATCTGATTGTACTGTTGGTATGAGCCCGAGTATTGACCCAGGTGGTTACCCACACCAGGTGTGAACCTGGCTCTGATAGCGGAGCTAGATAAAACTTGTGGTGAAGCTACCAGTCAACCTTTTGCGCGGCTTGCGTGGAGCTTCAAGCGAAGCTAACTTTCTGCAAAGTTAACTGAGAATTTCCAGGCGAAGCTGTAAGTTAGCTTGCAGCGAGGCTATGAAGGAGCTTCCTGCGATACTAAGCAACTTTGGTTTCCCATACGAGACTTATCTCGTGGGTTCGTACGAGACTAAGTGTTGAGCTAACTTAGTGTCTCTGGACCTGCTTGGGCCTTCTCACGAGCTTTTAAAGACGATCTTGGCTTACTGTCTGCTTCACTGGATCAGTAGAGTCCAAGTTGATAATTCGTCCCTTTGAGATGGGTGAAGAACTGGTCGTCGGCTTGTCTGCCACTTGTCTTTTGTAGATGTCAACAAGTTAGACATTGTTCAGGCCCAATTAGGAATCTTTTCTTTTTTAGAGTGTCTACAAGACTCCCTTCAAAGTTTTCGTGAATCTGAAATGGAATGGTTCAGATTTTAAAATACTTTGAACTGCTTTGACGGTGTGTGAGTATGAACATCGCCTTTGGGGTTGAGTTTAACTTCGCCTTTAGCCCCACTTTCAAGCTGGAATAGGTTCGCCGAGGAATTGTATTCGCTTCCGTATAGCTTCGCCCTTCTGGGTAGCCTCGCGCTTATGGGTAGCTTCGCGCTTGGGTCTCCCGGAGTGGCTTTGCTTCGGATCGGCCTGGAACGATGTTCCTTTCCTGAGGCTAACTGCTTCTTGCGAGTTGCGAGAAGGGTTGCTCCCTTTTTTGAAGTTAGAATAACCTCTCTTGCATTAACGAGGGAGATTATTCCCTTTTTCGAAGTTCAGATAACTTCGTGCGCATTCCCGAGGGAGACTATTCCCTTTCTCAAGGCCAATCACTTGAATGCCTTAAATTCGCCCGCGCCTCCAAGCTTGAAGTAGCGGCGGCGTGGTCAGGCCATGAGGCCTATAAATAGGACACTTGTAGTCCTTCTCAGAGAAACATACTTTTCTCTTTCTGAAAAGTTTGTTTATAACCTCTCCCCATTGCTCAATTAAGGAGGCTGAGGCCCCTGAAGTAGTGGGGACTCTCACTCAATCAAGAGCTGGTGAGCCTCGGCCATCCAGTGACTTTCAGGGAGTTTATCTCCCTTAATCTTCTTAGCTTTACCAGCTATCTTAGGGATTAAATTCCCTTGGTCTTTGTATTTGGCTGACTTTCAGAAAAGGATTTCAGCCCTATTTTTTCAGCTTCTCGGCGAAGCTAGCATTCTCGCTCTTTTCATGCAGAGTCGTTGCCTTGATCTGTCTGCCTGTTAATTTATCATATAAGCGAGGCTTAGGACTTGGTCCTTTTAAGGTTGAGCCAGTCTTGCCATATAGGTGGGGTTAAGACTGCGTCCCTCTGGGCCAGTCTGGCCTAGCCATATAGGCGAGGTTAGGACTTGGTCCTTTTTGAGGCTTCTCAGGCCTAACTGCCTTGGGCGGGGCTAAGACTTGGCTTATGCTAAGCTAGTCTATCATTACTGTGCAAGCGAGGCTATCCTTTGCTTAGCTGAAATCCGTCTTCAAGGCACAACTGGATAGCTTCGCCCAAAGAATTTTGACTTAGCATTCTATCCTCTTTTTGATTTGATGCTAACTTGTTTTCTATTTGCATTGCAGTGAAGTATGCTCCCCATTCCTTCGTTTTGATGAAAGAGACCAAAAACTTGCCCCTTGATTACCAGTTGAAGCTTTGATCATAAGCAGGAGAAACATACTGGAGCAGCTGATGCGCGTTCCAAGAAGAGACTGGCAGTCGCTTAGCCGAGATAATCCACTTCGGGAAGGGGCTGGTAGTCGCTTATCTGAGATGATCCACTTCGGGAAGGCGGACGTCACCAGTAAGATCTTGGATCCTTCCTTTGCCAATTTTATTTAAGGAAGATCCAGATTTCTGGTGGCAACCAGTCCTTTACCAATTTTGATCAAAGAAGATCCAACTCCTTGATGGCAAAATCTGCCATTAAGCGAAGGATTACGGCCTTGTGCAGGAGGAAGGCCTTTCGTGTCCAGTTGGTTGGATTATCACCTTGGAAGTAGATAGGATAACTAGTATGCCTTTGGAGCAAAGATTCTGTTGTATGAAAGACAATCTTGATGTAGTATCAATGTATCTTCCCTTTTGAATCAATAAAAATGTTCATTTTCTGCTTGTTTACTTTGTTCCCCTCCTTTTCAATTTGAGAACACCTGGAATGGACTAGCTTAGATAAGTCTTTTCCTTAGGAGGAAGTAAAAGTTCTTAGCGGAGCTAAGCTTCCAGTGAAGCTAAAGACAGATTTTCAACTAAGTCAGGAACAAGTTTCTGGCGAAGCTAGCACGAAATTTCCGCGAAGCTAGAGATGAGCTCTTAGCGGAGCTAAGGCTCATCTTTCAGCAAAGTTACTCAAGCGTCGCGTGAGGTCAACGCTAAACTCATAGCAGAGTTAGCCCTTAGCGGGGCTGAAGCAGGGCTTCGCGGAAGGCGCCTAGGCGCTGTGTCAAATTGATTTGAAACGGCTGAAATCACCTAGAGGGGGGGTGAATAGGTGATAATGCTAATCTAATGGACTAAATGCGGAATTTAATAACTAATTGCAATTACTCTTAATGCAACCAATAAGTGATGCACACACAACCAAGCCAAGCATATAAATATGATTGATCAATATGAAATAATGCAAGGCACAATACAGAGAGAGAGAGAGAGAGTAAGAGTCAATGGATCAAGCGCAAACAACAAGATTTATTTCGAGGTTCGAGCACCCAGCTCTACATCCCCGCCTTCACCCAGAAGGATTTCGAATCCACTAGCTTGTCCACAAAGGACTCCCACACAGGGAACCTCCACCGAGAATTTGGGGCAATACAATAACTAGGAGTACCCAACTCCTCTCTTTACAACCACAACCTCTCACTAGAGGCAAAGCACCAAGCCAACCAAAACAATCACCTCACAACTTGAGGGATAAGCACAAAGCTACACAAGGATCACCTCACAACTAGAGGGATGCAACCCACTTGCACAACCTCCTCAACACTATGAGGGAAAGGCACAAAGCCAAGCAAAAATAGGGTTTACAACTTGGTGATCAAAAGATCACAAACCAATCTCTTTTTCCCACAAACACAAAGACCCTATAAATAGGATAGAATGAAGCTCAAGTGTGGAAAACAAAGTGTTTAAAACAAAGAAAAATCACTTGGAAAATCTCCACAAAGATATAGAATGATTAGACCAAAACAAATTCCCAAAAGACTATTTTTCTTTGAAATAATGAAACACTTTTAAAAAACAATAAAGATTGATCTTTTTTGACACAAAGAAACTTTTTTCAAACTTGTATAAACACTAGAGAAAGCTCAGAAATTTTAGCCCAAAAAATTCTTGAAGAAAACCTCTCTCAAATGGGGTATATAAAGCCTCTTTTCAAAACTAGCCGTTGGCAGCAAATAAGGCCAGTTTTGACCTTCCGGTCGACCGGCCAACGGTCGATTTTTGACCATTAGATGCTACCGGTCAACCGCCCGATCGACCGGTCAACGGTCGATTTTTGACCGTTAGCTGCTACCGGTCGACCTCCCGGTCGACCGGGCCCTGAACCAGAGAGCAACGGCTCTCTGGCCGGTCGACCGCCCGGTCGACCGGAGCAACCCAAGAGTGGGTTGCTTTCAGTCGGTTGACCGCTCGGTCGACCGGCTAAATGGGCAGGCCAGCGTGCACGTTTGGTGCACGTCGGTCGACCGGTCCGGTCGACCGCCAGAGCCTGGCAGGCTATATTATGGGACAGAAAAACTTGGTTTTTAATCTCTTAAAAATTCCCATAAAATCTCTAAAAATCCACAAAAATAGTTTTCTTGTTATACATTGAAATACAAACTTGTGTGAAAATTTTCAACACAAATTTCAAACATTTTGAACCATTTTTGTGTTATGAAAATTTGCCGAAAACTAAAAACTGTATTTTTCCAAACTTGAATTTTCCAATGAAAATCCTATTTTTCTAAAACTCATTCAAATGCAAAAACCTGATATTTAAATACTTTGAAGCATGTTGCATATGGACATAAGTCCAATATACATGAAACATATATATATCATAGTTTTTGACTTTAATTACCAAAATATGTTTTGTTAAAAATACCAAAACACCAAACCTCATGAATAGGCATATCAAAATAAGTTTGTCTAGGAAATGAAGCATGTATGTATATAGAACATATCTAATATACATTTAAACAATGTAAACTTGTTTTGAATCTATCTATTCATGAAAACCAATATTGGTTAACCCGAAAACCGAAAAACCAATATCCAAAACATAAAAAACGTGTGTGTTGTGAACTTGAGCATATCACACTATCTAATCTTTACACATGGATCTAAAACACAAACTAAACTAGGTACCGAGGTCTTCTTGATGAACTCCGTCTTCAAGTCGACTCGATCCAAACCGTGATCCACCGAGCTTGACTCCAACGAAGTACTATATATGATCTTGATGCTCGGGCTCTGGAATCACCAAGTGAAAGGCTTCAAAACTCCTTTGTTGAAGCAATCACCAACTAATATCTTGGTTAATGATCTGAAACTAAATATCACAAGATTATTAGTAAACATAACTACATGAGTTAATCATCATCAAAAATAGAGTGGAAGGCCTCTGGGCCAACAATCTCCCCCTTTTTGATGATGACAAAACTCATGGAGTTATATATGCATGGATTAAAGTTAAGCTTCAAGGAAGCTCCCCCTTAACTCATGCATAGCAATAAACAATAAATATATGCAATGAATATTAAACATAAACATGCTTTTGATACCAATTAAATAAATTTTCAAAACATGCTCTTGATACCAATTGCAAAACATGCTATTGATACCAATTTAAAAGGTAAAACTTTATCACTGATAAAAAAGGCTTTTGATACCAATATTAAGTAATGCTCTTGATACCAATAATTAAACATGTTCTTGATATCAAACATGAAACATGCATACAATTTCTTCTCTTTTTTTTAAAAACATAAAACATGCATACAAAACGTGCATATAAACTCAAATTCTTCTCCCCCTTTTTATCAATCATCAACAAAGGGGTAAAAGAAAAAAAATGATGTTCTCCCCCTTTTTGTCTAAAAACAAAATGATACCAATAAGGGGTCAAATCAAGTATGATACCAATTAAAAATATGTCAATGTAGAACATTTGGATACTAATTGAAAGGAAACATAAAAACATTTAAGAATTGATACCAATTGAAAGTAAATAAAGGCAGACATTAATACCAATTGTGAGAAAACAAACAAAATCTTGATACCAATTGAAAATATTATTCTTTATAAGCATATGATACCAAATTAAAAATCAATTTTCATTTTTTCAATCATTTTCTATCATAAAGTAAGGGAGTGGAATACAAAACCAATGGTAAACAAAATACCAATTGAAAGATGAAATACAAGATTTTCTCCCCCTTTATGAAATACCAAATAAAACGATGCATAAGCTTGTATTAGCATACCAATAGAAAACTAATCAATTGAAACAAGATAGTCATTAAAATTCAAGCTTTAGCATAAACATATATATGTATGAAAAATTTGATACCAATCGAAATTGATACAATTTGAAGTGAAAGCATACATACATAAAAATATATATGAGTATACAAGAAATGTCAATATTGATACCATTGAAACAACAATAATATCAAATGTATAACTCATAATCCTACCACCCAATCATGCTCATGTTTAAAATGATTTTCAATATAAAGCATACATAGGCATGGTCGCCCATCCAACCGCCCGTAGAAGGTAGGGGTTTTCAAAAATAGGTTTGAAAAATAGTGTATGTTTGAAAACATCTACCATAACGAAGAATCCCGCAACTAGTTAAATGAAAAAACTTGTAAACTAGTACGAAATCTTTCAAGCAAGGAATAAAACAAAAATATTTTTCATGAAACATGAAATTCACATGATAGCCAACACTCTAAGTCAATGAAACATAAATATGACTCATGAAAACGAAACATAAATATGACTCAGGAAAACAAAACATGAGTAAACTATAAGATGAGTGTACAAATAAGATGTGAAGATCATAATCATGAAAGATAGACAATAAGCTCAATTTAGATTCCTTTAAACATGAAAACATGAAAAACTAAATTTTCATTAAAAACAATTTATACTTCAAGGCATATGTATGTTTTGACAACACAAGAAGTATACATACATATCCCTAAACACAATTTGAGTCCATAATAAAGATTTGCATGAAAAGCAAATGACTCAAGGGGTATACATGTATATCTTAAAGTTTGGCAAAATAAACATATACATGAAGCGAAAACACATGATCATAAAACATATCTAAAATGGGGAATACAAGTTAAAATGCATGAATCATCAAAACTAGACTATACTAGCACATCTAATGGGTTCAAATAAGCGTTAAAGCACAAACATATAATGATCTATTTGTGGCCCACTATATGTACAAGTATATTTCCTAGTTTTAATGAAAAACTAACATTTAAACAAGTAATCAAATCATGAAGCATAAAAATAAGACATAAATCAACAAGATAAACATAAATACGATCATTATGCAAATCCACATGCTATTAGAGTTATGATATACATAATAGCTAAACATATGTGAGAACACAAAGAATGATCCATATGAACATGGGTGATCTCAAAAGCTATACATGCATGTCAATGGTCTAATAATCATGGCATTTAACATACTAATCAAAACATGAAGCATCAAAACAAAAAATCATAAACATCCATATGATCATTATGTATATGCATATGCATTAGATCTAGAACATACATATTAGTTTAAAAGAAGGTGAGAACACAAAGATATAAGTCCATATTAAACATGGGTGTCTCAAATAACTAACATGTATATCACTAATCTAACTAACATAGCATAATCATAATAAACAATAAAACAAGACATGCTATAAATCAAAGACATGAAAAGCATGCAAATATAAATGGGAGTTAGAGATTGATACCAAAACCGATGAGGGCACCTCTCTAGTTCTCCAAACTAGGGTGGTCTTCCCACCAAACTTTCCTTGAAAGTGATGCATCCAAATAGTCCACATGAAGCTCGGAACGCATCTACTCCAAGGTACCGCAACTCTCACGTCATGCGAGAGCCACACCTACATCAAATACAATAGGGGTGGTCTTTGGTACCCATTTCCTTTTGGGTCCATAGGGGTTAGAACCTTTCCTAACCCAAACAAATTTATTTGCTAAATTAGAAACATGTATTCTATCATAACAAAATTTAGCAAGGTGGCCCTTACGTCCACAATGTGTACAAGTGTACACATGAGCATACATAGTGTGATGGATGTGATCGTGAGTAGCATGTGTTTGCCGTGGAGGGTGTGCATGCAAAGATGGAACTTGTTTCTTTCGAAACAAAGATTCCAAGCGTGTATGACTCATAACACAATGGCTCAAAGTGAAGCCCAAACAATCAACACTTTTCTTCAAAACATTTATATCATTTTCAATACTTGAACATAAAGTGGAGCATGCAATAGATGTGCTAGGTGAGGCTACACTAGCATGGCAAACATGTGAATCTATATCATTTTTCAAAGATTCATTTTTCTTTAAAACTAAATCCAATTCTTTTGTGATGAAATCAATTTCATTTTTCAAAGAATGATTATCTTTTAAAATAAAATCTAATTTTGAAGATAAAACTTCATTGTTTTTTAAAACTTCATCACAATCATTTTTACTTTTCAAAAATTCATTTTCCTTTAGGGCAAGATCTAGTTGAGATTTAAGTGAGTCACGTTCACTAGCAATCTCTTCCTTCTCTTGCAAAATCAATTCAAAACTTGAACACAAATCCTTATATTCTTCTTTTAGTTCAAAATTTTTCTTTTTCAAAAGGTCATGTTTTTCCAAAAAAATTTCAAGCTTTGTAGCAAGTTCTACATTTAAGGTTTGTACTTCTAAACACCCATAGCAATAGGAATTAGAGCTATGATCTAGTTGAGATTCCGATTGTACCTCAAGGGAGTCATTCCCTTGGACCATGAGGCAACGCTCGTCGGACTTGTCTCTCCTAGACCCCTCATCTTATCGATAATCTTTGGTAGCTCGGGAGAAGTCAAAATGCTCCAAACTGCAAAAGCCGAATCATAGTGAGCAAACACATATAAAAGATCTTTATCAAGAGATGCTCTAAGTATCTTAAAGGCTAGTGCATTGGCCTTTCTATGCTTGCTATCATTGGGGTAGGATTCTTTAGTAGTGGCATGATAAACTTTATGTCCTAGGGTTTTCAAATGACAACTCATCTTGGCCTTCCAAATATCAAGTCTAGAAATATCAAACATAGGAGGGCTATCCATGAGTGTGTACAAACAAATATACGTGCAAATGCAAATGACAGATTAGCAAACCAAGATCTCACTCCTAGGTGGTTAAACCTAAATATCAGGAGCGTAGGCTCTGATACCAATTGAAATCACCTAGAGAGGGGGGGTGAATAGGTGATAATGCTAATCTAATGGACTAAATGCGAAATTTAATAACTAATTGTAATTACTCTTAATGCAACCAATAAGTGATGCACACACAACCAAGCCAAGCATATAAATATGAATGATCAATATGAAATAATGCAAGGCACAATACAGAGAGAGAGAGAGAGAGAGAGAGAGTCAATGGATCAAGCGCAAACAACAAGATTTGTTTCGAGGTTCGAGCACAAAGCTCTACATCCCCGTCTTTACCCAGAAGGATTTCGAATCCACTAGCTTGTCCACAAAGGACTCCCACACAGGAAACCTCCACCGAGGATTTGGGGCAATACAATAACTAGGAGTACCCAACTCCTCTCTTTACAACCACAACCTCTCACTAGAGGCAAAGCACCAAGCCAACCAAAACAATCACTTCACAACTTGAGGGATAAGCACAAAGCTACACAAGGATCACCTCACAACTAGAGGGATGCAACCCACTTGCACAACCTCCTCAACACTATGAGGGAAAGGCACAAAGCCAAGCAAAAATAGGGTTTACAACTTGGTGATCAAAAGATCACAAACCAATCTCTTTTTCCCACAAACACAAAGACCCTATAGATAGGATAGAATGAAGCTCAAGTGTGGAAAACAAAGTGTTTAAAACAAAGAAAATCACTTGAAAAATCTCCACAAAGATATAGAATGATTAGACCAAAACAAATTCCCAAAAGACTATTTTTCTTTGAAATAATGAAACACTTTTAAAAAACAATAAAGATTGATCTTTTTGGCACAAAGAAACTTTTTTCAAACTTGTATAAACACTAGAGAAAGCTCAGAAATTTTAGCCCAAAAATTCTTGAAGAAAACCTCTCTCAAATGGGGTATATAAAGCCTCTTTTCAAAACTAGCCGTTGGCAGCAAATAAGGCAAGTTTTGACCTTCCGGTCGACCGGCCAACGGTCGATTTTTGACCGTTAGCTGCTACCGGTCGACCGCCCGGTCGACCGGGCCCTGAACCAGAGAGCAACGGCTCTCTGGCCGGTCGACCGCCCGGTCGACCGGAGCAACCCGAGAGTGGGTTGCTTTCAGTCGGTCGACCGCTCGGTCGACCGGCTAAATGGGCAGGTCAGCGTGCACGTTTGGTGCACGTCAGTCGACCGGTCCGGTCGACCGACTCTGGGTCCGGTCGACCGGTCCGGTCGACCGCCAAAGCCTGGCAGGCTATATTATGGGACAGAAAAACTTGGTTTTTAATCTCTTAAAAATTCCCATTAAATCTCTAAAAGTCCACAAAAAATAGTTTTCTTGTTATACATTAAAATACAAACTTGTGTGAAAAATTTCAACACAAATTTCAAACATTTTGAACCATTTTTGTG
This sequence comes from Agave tequilana, assembly GCA_038442645.1. Taxonomy (NCBI): domain Eukaryota; kingdom Viridiplantae; phylum Streptophyta; class Magnoliopsida; order Asparagales; family Asparagaceae; genus Agave; species Agave tequilana. The sequence goes on along the minus strand of JAVJIF010029190.1, from coordinate 34,094 downwards.
TTATGGAAATTTTGCCGAAAACTAAAAACTGTATTTTTCCAAACTTGAATTTTTCAAATGAAAATCCTATTTTTTAAAAACTCATTCAAATGTAAAAACCTAATATTTAAATACTTTGAAGCATGTTGCATATGGACATAAGTTCAATATACATGAAACATATACATATCATAGTTTTTGACTTTAATTACCAAAATATGTTTTGTTAAAAATACCAAAACACCAAACCTCATGAATAGGCATATCAAAATAAGTTTGTCTAGGAAATGAAGCATGTATATATATAGAACATATCTAATATACATTTAAACAATGTAAACTTGTTTTGAATCTATCTATTCATGAAAACCAATATCGGTTAACCCAAAAACTGAAAAACCAATATCCAAAACATAAAACGTGTGTGTGTTGTGAACTTGAGCATATCACACTATCTAATCTTTACACATGGATCTAAAACACAAACTAAACTAGGTACCGAGGTCTTCTTGATGAACTCCGTCTTCAAGTCGACTCGATCCAAACTGTGATCCACCGAGCTTGACTCCAACGAAGTGCTATATATGATCTTGATGCTCGGGCTCTGGAATCACCAAGTGAAAGGCTTCAAAACTCCTTTGTTGAAGCTAATCACCAACTAATATCTTGGTTAATGATCTGAAACTAAACATCACAAGATTATTAGTAAACATAACTACATGAGTTAATCATCATCAAAACTAGAGTGGAAGGCCTCTGGGCCAACAACGGCCGCCTGCACTCCTTTTGAGGAGTCGAATTAAGACATTTTATGTCTATAAAAAGCCGATTGGGCTGAAGAGAGAGAATCACTTCTCTTTGAATTTTCAGAGAAACAAGTCTCTTTCTTCTCTTTCTCCTTCGTTAAGATTTTCAGAACTTTTCTGTTCTTCCATGGCTCCAAAAAGATGAGCAGGCAAACAGGCAGCGACCTCTGCGACGGAGGGGCCGTCTCCTCCTCCGGTCATCGAACGTCCCACTACGGGTAGGGATTTTTCCCTTTTATTCAGAGATTTTTCATCTCTTTTCGAAGCCAATTTCTGGCTATTTCATGATAAACTCGGAGTGATTAATTATGCTCCAGTGATGTCAGGGAGTCGCTTTCCCTTAATTCAAATCCACCGAATTTTTAGGGGATTTAATTCCCCTTCAATTTCGTGAATTGAAATTTAGAAACCGAATGGTCTCTTCTCCAAGCTTCTATGCGAAGTTAACCCTTAGAACTGTCCACGTTCCATCACATGGCAGGACGCGAAGCTAGCTCTTGAAGCGTAGCTGAGAAAAGGACCTTAAAGTCCGTTGAATAGTTTTAGGCACAAGTGCCTTTCTAGCGAAGTTAGCCCTTAGGGGCTTCTTTGCATTCTGTTCAGTGACAGAACGCGAAGCTAAGCTTTTGGAGCGAAGTTAACACTTAGATATTTTCTGCATTCTGCCTTCGTGCAGAGTGTGAAGCTAAGCTACAGATTGCGAAGCTGAGCTTCGGAACGAAGCTAATGCTAGGCTAGCTTCGCTCGGAGAGTGAAGCTATGCCTTAGCAAAAAAAAATATTTTGCTTTAGCTTTCTTTTTCTTCGGTAGATGAACTAATATAGTTTCTTCTTGTTTTTGCAGTGCATTATACCTCGGGCCCTTTGAACGGTCTCTTCGGAACTGCCAGGGGACTGGATGGCAATGTTAGCCTGCAATTCCAGGGGCAAGCCTCATTATTCAGTGAGCGAAGTGCTCCCGGTCGGGATGCCCTTATCTACGCCGGAGATCAGTGTACTATGAGGAGCATTTTAACTACTGCTCCCCTCGAGGATTGTGACCAAAAAATTTATCGGAAGCACGGCTTTATGTTCGGGGATACAGCGCCTGATACTGATCATCTGCTGCTGGCCAGAGAAGGGCAGTGGATTTTTAATCTGGATGGCGAGAAGTATTATCTCCCATCTAGTAAGCGTCATTTTCCATTGTCTTTCTTCCAATGCGTGACGAGGGTTCGGAAGATGAAGTGGCAAGTGACTCGGACTACCGACTTCGTTCACATGAGAAAATTGATAGCTCCTTCTCCCGGTTATACAAGGGCGGGCCCTCCTCGCTGTGTATTGGGTCTCCACCCTGGGAACGTTCTCCTAGACATCCCAGTGGGGGAAAATCCCACCGTGGCTCAGAATTTTGAAAACCAGTTCTTCAAGGCTGTGGTAATTATCCAGCCACTGATTTCAGGACCCCTGGGTGGATTCATCCTCCTAAGGCCTGGTGGAGGGACTTGACCTTATATGTCTTGGCCTATTTTGAAGAGGATCTGGAGAAATTGGGACTCTATGAGGCTGTCAGGGCAACCTGTTACGGCATCCAGATGAGCTAGCGAACTTCTACGCCATCTTCGAGTTATACTGGCCAGCTACAGGGACTTTCTTCACCCCTGTAGGCGAAGTGGGTATGGCTTTGCACGAGATGTGGGAAGTCTCTGCTCTGCCCTTGGGATCTCTTCCATATGAAGAATATTTCCCGTGCGAGGCGGAATTGGCACTTCTGGAGAAACAGGAGCCCGCCTTGTTCGAGACTTACCGGGAATTGATGTGCCACCTTTACATTTGCTCGAGTATGCATGGGAGCCATAAGGGAGCTTCATGCAGTTCGAAGAGCTGGGGGAATTATTTGTTCCCCAACCTAGAAGATGCTCCTGAAGCAGCTCATTGCGGGGTTGCAGACGAGGACATTTTCCGAAGGATGCAAGAATACTCCCAAGGGGATATGATTTTGGAAGAAGACGATGGACCCTATGAGAAAGGTGATATTCTCTGAAGTTTACATCACCAGGCTCGTCGACTGATGTCCCAGAAGGCACTTTTGGCTGATTTTTTATCGGTTTGGTTGAAGAGATGTGTGGTGCCATCTTCTTCTGGCGACGTCATTCTTCCGACTGTCTTATTACCAGCCGTTCGTCTAGTCCACAGTCGTTCCCTTGGACTTCTCCTGGCAATGGTGTGTTGTATGCAACGGGACCTTCGTGCGTTGACGGAGGCTTTCTGTAGGCCACCAACGACGAAGAGGGGAAAAGGCACTATCCTACCTTGCGACGGACCAAACCCTAGGATCGGTTTGCCATATACCTATTTGATGGCATGGTTCGCCCTTCACTGCCCTTCTATTATCCAAGCTAGTAAATTGCCTCCAGAAGGTGTCCGAATGGCGCTTCTTCGTTGGTTTGAGGGATGTTCGTGGTCACGAATTTATGTGGCCGTGGTTCGCAAACTGTTGTGCCGACACAACGTTTACAGTCTTTTTCGGTGTTTTCCCTACATCACGATGCAGGTTATAGTGAAGAATTCATGGACGTAGGAAATGGGCAGACGTCGCTGAGCCGGGGGTCTTTGAATGGCTAGTTAGCATCCGACCATCCCATCTGGTGTACAGGAGCGGGGATACCTGCTACTTGGAACCCTATGTCCTGAGTCGGTTTGCTCGTCAATTCGGATATAACCAACTATATGTAGGTAACCCGAACACCAGTATGGCCTTCATGGGGAGCCTCATTGATGGTGCTCGTGCCTGGCGGTTCTTCATTGCTGACTGTACTGAGGCGCGGCTGTGCATGCCGCTGAGGACTACGAACCTTCAAACAACTTTGGGGTTCTGTTAGTGGTACAGAACTTCGAACTCCACATCAACCGGATTTTCTATTAACTCATTTGGTGTGAAATAGATCTCTGACGGCTGAAGCGGAAAGTCACCGAGAGATGCGAGGGCAGGAGAGTCCGTCTGCCAGGCCTCGGAGAGTTCATCACTACTGTTGATAGTGAGGCCTCAGACGCAGAAAGTCCTCGCTTTGAAGGAAATACGGGTGTTGAGGCTCCACCAGATGCTCCTGGTGGGGTAGGCACAGCCCCTATGGAAGATGTAGAGGTAGAAGAAGTGGAAGAAGAAGATCCCGACGTCCACGTCAAACGAAAACGGCAGGGTGGATCTCGCAGGAAAAGGGTAGTGAAGAAGCCTCGTCGCTACACTCCCACCGTTATTGCAGAGGGTGCATCAGCTGCAGTGCCTGCTCCTTCCGCTTCATTAGTTATTAAGCTATCGGCTCTGAGGCAGACTGTTGATAAAGCTGCTCCTGACCTGAGTAAGATCAGTTCTATTCTTGCGACATATACTTATATATATTTCATATAGCTCATTTGTTTATCCTATGATTCAGGAACCGAGACGACGAGAGAATCGAGAGCCGAGACTGTAGGAGAACAGGGGGATTATTATGATCCTCTGTTCACTTATAAAGAAGGAGACGAGGCTAGCTACTTCGTCGTCTCAGAAGACTCCGGAGGTGACGCGGCTGACGTCGGTCCTTCAGATGTTGGGACCTCCAAAGAAAGTCCCCTGGCCTCCAGCTCTATAGGATGGACCACCGAGGGTTCGACGAGTGAAGGTGAGCCAGCCGTTCCTCTTGACTCTGCCAAAAACTTTCCTATGGAGACTGAGGGGATTGATGCTGCCGTCGAGGAAGTTCAGAGAGAGACTGCGGCTGAGGTAGTTGAGGCGATATCACTTCTCGGTAATACTTTGATCTTTTGTGAGTAATCCTTTCCAGATATTCATTATGCCTTGCTCAAACAAAGTCTTGCCGCAGGTGTTCCGCCTTTGGGTGCATCGACTTCAAGGGAGCCAGCCAATCTTCCTGAGGGAATTAGGGGTGAAGCAAGTACTTTGACCGCAATAGACGCTGCTGAGTTGGATGCCTTGTATCACGACCTGCCCTCTTATCAGGCCGAACCGGTCAGCGAAAAAGAGGCTGAGGGGACAATGGTTACGGAACCAATCTCACTTCCAACTACATCAGTAAGTGAGATGCCAGTGGTTTTGCCAACGCTGCCCATCTTGACAACCGCAGAGCTGAAGGTAATTACCAGTCCTACTTCTCCAACACTGGTTATTGAGCCAGCTCTCACGAAAATAGTCACCAGCCCTACTTCGATTGTGGCTAGTGTACTGATTTCAATGAGGACTCCTCCGAGACCACTGGCGATCCCTCATATTTCTCCAGCCAGCGCTCCTGCCATCTCCTCTACGGTTATGTCAGTGAAACTGGTGGAAGCTTTGCCTTCAGTGGCCGTTCATTCATCGGGAGTAGTTAAATCTGAGAATGAATTTGTGGCTGAGCTAGTCGACAGCTTTTATAAGGGCTTGAAGCGATCTGTTCCTTTGGTCTTGAAGGGCTCGACTACCTCGTTCTCCGCTTTGAAGATGGTCCTTTCTCGAAGTATTGACAGCATTCGAGACTTTGGAGGGGATGACCAAGCTGCCACATTAGAGCTTCTGGTGGAGAGGCTTGAGAAGGATGTAGACGAATGGCGTCGTCTCAGCCATTCAGATTTGGACTCCTCAGTTAATGAATAGCTTGAACACCTCGCTGCTCAAATGCGTGAAGCTCATCTTTCCGCTCAGGAAGCAGCTAAGGCAATTTCTTCAGATTTGAAATCCTTGGAGACAAGGAGAGTAGACATTGGGGATGTCATAGATGCTTCTAATAGTGCTCTTCTCGACGCTGAGGATAAGATTGAAAAGGCCAAGGAAATGATTAAGAAAGCCAATCTTCTTCTGTCCAACGCTGAAACGGTGCGTCTTGAGGAGATCGCTCGGCTAGAGCAACTTAAGACTCAAAATGACGAAGTCTTGCAATAGGAGCTAGCACAGAGGTCAACTTTGGCTGAAATTGAGGCTCATCTGTCCCAGACAGCGAGCTTTAATGGGGCCGAGTTGAGGTCGCAGGCATTCATCAGAGCTGCTGAGGAGAGGAAGAATAGGCTAGCAATCCTTGAAGAATGGATCAAGTCCTACGAAGCACCCTCGTAGCTTATAATCCATGTATCCATGTATCCCTCTTTTGGAATCAATAAAAGTAATTTTATTTGACTCCTCTGTTGTATTTCTAACTTGTTTTATTTTCTGAATTTGCAATTCTTACTTTCAAGTTGTATATAATGGTATAACTAATCTAATCAGAGGTGATAAACTGATAGGATTGTTACAAATTTGAGAAATGACTCGACTCAATCATATTGAGATGAGGATGGAAGAAAAGAGCTTGACGATCTTTACTGTTCAGAGGTAAATATTAACGTAACAGATTAAAGATCGTCGGATGACCTGGACATGATGATTAGAAATCACCAGACACTAGGCCTTGTCGTCCAGAGGTGACAAACTGGACATAACAATAAAGAAAGATGAGATTGGATATACATCAGTTCAGAGGTGACAAACTGGACATAACCGATTAGAAATTACCAAACTCGGAGTGTTTACTGTTCAGAGGTGACGAACTGGACATAACAGTAAGTAAAAAGGGAGACTTGGCTATCTGTCGGTTCAGATGTGATAAACTGGACATAACCGATTGAGAAGCCACCATACTTGAAATTTTGTCATTCAGAGGTGATAAACTGGACATGATGACAAGCAAAGATGAGATTGGATATTCATCGGTTCAGAGGTGACAAACTGGACATAACCGATTTAGAAATTACCAAACTCGGAGTGTTTACTGTTCAGAGGTGACGAACTGGACATAACAGTAAGCAAAAAGGGAGAATTGGCTATCTGTCGGTTCAGAGGTGATAAACTGTACATAACCGATTGAGAAGCCACCAAGCTTGAAATTTTATCATTCGGAGGTGATAATCTGGACATGATGACAAAATGAAGGTGCATTCGATTTTAGGGACCCGTCTATTCAGAGGTGATATACTGGACATGATAGACTAAAACACACTAAACTCCGAATCCACTGCCAGAGGTAGTCGCATTAACTTAGCAGCTAGCCCACTAGGGACTGCAAGGGTTAATTAGATCTGGACACCCGTTGGTTTAGAGGTAATATGGATATGACCAACTAAGAGACATCAGGCTCACAATTCGCTGTTCAGAGGTAGTCGTATTAACATGACAGCAAGAACTCCTGACCTTGATAGAGGGAAGGAGAACAAAGTTATAGACTTATCTGTTCAGAGGTGGCGAACTGGACATGACAGTTGAAGTACCACAAGAAGAGAGATCTAGGTATCCGTTGGTTCAGAGATAATATGGACATAACCGATTGGGAATTGCTAGACTCAAAGCCCTGCCGTTCAGAGGTGGCGAACTGGACATAACGGCCAAGGAATAGTCCCTACTAGACTGAAAGATGAGACTTGGTTATCTGTCGGTTCAGAGGTGATAAACTGGACATAACCGATTGAGAAACCATCAAGCTCAGGATTTTTACTGTTCAGAGGTGACAAGCTAGACATAACGGTAAAAGGAATTACCCCATGGGGGGAATAAGATTTGATTATAAATTTCGTGGGAAATTGATATCTCCTTTGGATATTTTTGGAAGAAATTGTCAGAGGTGTATTGTTAACGTGACAACCAAGAAAGTCCATTGGGACTGAGTGGGAAATAATAGACTTTGAAGAGAGTCTACTAGAGATTTGCTGGGGAGCTGAGAAATATGAATCTCATGAAAGATTATATGTCAGAGAACTCCATGGGGATTTGTAAAGCAACTTGTCAGAGGTGTGATGTTAACTTGACAAGGATTCATTTACTACCAGAGGTGTTTGAACATAACAGTAATTTGAGTGGACCTGTCATTCTATTGAAGAAACTGACAAGCAGAGTTTATTCAGCGGAGAAGTTGACCAAATTCGCAGGGATGTTAGTTTTATCCACCGGGGAGAGGCTAGAGTCTCACTATCAGAGGTTTAATATTAACGTAATAGGTTAGACTCGTCATTTTGCAAGGGATATGAATACCTTTCTATGTGGTCTTACCATTCCATGGACGGGAATTGTAAGTGATTTTGGAGAGGGAATCAAATGGGAACGGGTCCCTTAGGATTTTTAGCAAACCCTCAGCCGTCAACAGATTTGATATGCCTTTACCAACTAGCGTTTGAGTCAGGCTAGCCATGCTATTTCCCTCAGCATGATGAGTTATCGAGGACTTATGTTGGGCTTAAAGGCCAACATTTTCCTCTATCCTTAGCCGTTAGAGGCATTGGATTATTTTGTTACTTTGAGTAACGCGATGCTTCCCCTAGGTTTTCACTCTGTAGGTGAGTTGGGGATTAAAGAAGTAGACACGAATTCCGTGAGATATCGATTTGAAGATTATCGTCCCTCGGGGACTCTCTGTCAACTGGTTTATGGTTGTATGATCTCGTTAGAGAAAGAGAGGAGCGCTCTTTCTACATATCTTGGATCTGAAGGTCTTGATCAGAAGTGTAATGTTAACTTGATCATGAGAAGGACCTTATCAAGGATAATACTTCTTTAGGAACTTGTCGTTGATCGGCATCATGAGTAAGTCTCCATCTGAAGTCATAAGGCGATATGCTCCATTTGAATAGACTGTTTCTATCACAAACGGTCCTTCCCATTTGGGCTGAAATTTGCCTTTGGTTTTGTGCGTCATGATCATCGATCGTCTGACGGCTAAAACTAAATCTCCTTTATGGAAAATCCTTTGCTTAACCTTCTTATTGAAGGCCTATGAGATCCGCGCTTGATACAACTCAATGTGTTGTTGAGCTTGTAGCCGCTTCTCATTTAAGGATTCGAGCTCTTGGAGACGCAACCGATCATTGTCCTCCTTTGTCATTCTAGTCATCAAGGCGACTCGTAATGACAGCATCTGGATTTCTAACGGTATGACTGTTTCGCACCCGTATACCAGGGAAAAAGGTGTATTACCTGTCGGGGTCCGAACTGTGGTTCGGTAGGCCTAAAGACATTCAATAAGCTTCTCATTCCAATCTCGCTTATTTGATGAAACGAATTTTTTGAGTAGCTTGATAATTATCTTGTTGAATGCTTCTGCCAAGCCATTAGCGGCAGGGTTATAAGCAGTTGATGTCACATTCTGAATCCGGTATCTATCACAGAACCGATAGAATACCTGGCTTGCAAATTGGGGACCGTTATCATGGATGATTCGCCTAGGGACACCAAATCGATGGATGACATGGTGTTTGATAAAATTTACCACGTTAGAAGTTTTAACTTCCAGCAGTGGTATAGCCTTTGCCCACTTTGAAAAGCAATCGGTTATTGCTAAGATAAACCGGTGACATTTTGTTGAAGAGGGGCTGATCGGCCCTATGACATCGATTCCCCATGCTTCATATAGCCACGAAGCAACGGTTGGATGGAGCAACTCTGGAGGCTGATGTATGAAGTCTGCATGGATTTGACATGCTTTACACCTTCGTGCATACTGGATGGCATCGGCTATCATGGTCGGCCAATAACATCCAAATCTGTGCAATCAGTCCTCGAGTTTTGGACTGGCTGATGAGCTTCGTATATGCCGTCGTGTGCTTCTTTAAGCACTTCTTGTGCTTCTGAATTAGAAAGGCAACGGAGGCGGATACCGTCATATGAGCGACGGTAGAGTGTCTTTACTATTGGATCATAGTAAAAACGGAGAGACCTTCGTCTGATAGATGCCGCTTCTTTAGGGTCATCCAGCAGCAAACCATGCAAAGCATAGTCGATGAGGGAAATCACAAATCTCTCGGTTCAAAATCCGTCGAGATTCTATGGACTTCCTTGGTTTTCAACACATGTTTAGAACAAACAAGGTGTCGAGTAGCCACTGTAAGGTGATACGTCGTGTCGATTGGTAAGACTAACGTAGCGGCTAGTGCTGCTAGAGCGTCGGCCTTGGTATTCTGAGATCGAGACACATGACTGATATAAAAGCCATCAAATGAGCTAGCCATTTTGGTGACTGCATGATAATAAGGTATCAAATCTCCGTGACGGACCTGATATTCTCCTTTAACCTGATTAATGATCAGTTTCGAATCACCATAGGCTTCAAGGTAGTGTACCCCCATTTCATGAGCGAGCTGAAGGCCAATGAGTAGAGCATTGTATTCTGCCACATTATTGGAGCATGGTTCCGTCAGGAAAAATGCCCTAGGAAAGACAGGATTTTGTGGTGAGATAAATACAACCCCCACACCAGCAATGATCTTGCCTTTAGGGCCTATTCGTGATGCTCCATCGAAGAACATCTGCCATACTTCATCGTCTGAAGTTATATTAGATTCGAAAATCTTATCTGAAATATCTTCATGTAGTTTTGAGCTTTTTGGAACCGGATGAGCAGCCAAGAAATCTGCAAGCGCCTGGCCTTTAACTGCCTTCTGAAGGACAAAGAGCATGTTGTACTGAGACAGAAGGAGAGCCCACTTAGCTAATCTAGAATTCAGTGATCCTGGTTTCGTCACGAGAAGACGCAAAGGATTCACTCTAAAAATGACATGTATGGTTTGGCCGACCAAATAATGTCGTGTCTTCTGAATAGCAAAGACAAAAGCTAAGTATTCCTTCTCAATAGGGTTATAGCGAGATTCCGCCCCTATCAGAGTCCTGCTCAGATAGTAAATAGCCTATTCATGACCATTATCATCTTTTTGAGCAAGCAGAGCACCGAGAGAATAGTCCATAACTTTCACATAAAGTAGGAAAGTTTTTCCTGATGTGGGAGCCACTAAGAGGTTTAATGAGATATCTTTTGATATCCTCGTAAGCTTCTTGACAGGCTTGGTCCCATACAAAAGAGACACCCTTTTTCATGAGTCGGGTGAACGGTTGGCGGCCTGAGAGATTTGCGATGAATCTTCTAATATAAGCCAGTCTACCTTGCAGGCCCCTAAGTTCTTTGAGATTCTTAGGTGGATGCATGTTCTGAATGGCTTTGACTTTGTCTGGGTCAAGATGAATTTCCTTTGATGTAACAATGAATCATAGGAACTTGCCACTCGAAACCCCCAAGAAGGATTTTGTCGGATTCATCTTCAGTCGATGGGCCCGCATTATGTCGAACATCGTTCTCAAGTCACGAAGATGGTCATTCTTATCGCGGCTTTTGACAGCAATATCGTCGATATAACATTCTACCGTCTTTCGGAGATGGTCACGGAATATTATACTCATCGCGCGCTGATAAGTTGCTCCCACGTTCTTTAATCCGAAAGGCATCACGGTATAGCAATACACCCCCAATGGTGTCCGAAATGAAGTATGATTCTCATCCTCTGGATACATCTTAATATGATTACACCCTGAGAAGCCGTCCATGAAAGACATTTTTTTCGAATCCGCAGGTATTGTCAATCATGACATCGGTGATGGGCAATGGGAATTCGTCTTTAGGACAGGCTGTATTGAGATCGCGATAATCAATACAGATTCATATTTTTCCATTCTTCTTGAGAACGGGAACGATGTTAGCAACCTAATCCGGATGTTGTTCCTCCCGTATGAAGCCACATGCAATGAGTTTATGGACTTCGACTTCAATAGCCTCTATAATGTTCGGCCGAAACCGGCGTTGTTGTTGCTTAACTGGCTTGGCGTCTGGCTTGATGTTCAGACGATGCATGGCTACTTGTGGATCAAGTCCGGGCATATCCTCGTAGTTCCATGCAAAGACATCGATATACTCTCTTACGAGTTCTATCAATTCTTCTTTTTCCGTAAGTAATAAGCTTTCACTTATAAAGATGGGTTTAGGGTGATCTTGACTACCCAAGTTAACCTGGATCACTTTGTCTTCAGTAGGTGATTCGCGTTGTTCGAATCGCTTTTCCCACTGGAAATCCAATTGCTGGGCCCATAGTTCAACATCAGTGGCTTCTGCTGGCTCCAATTAGCTACTTGAAGTCATATTAACGGTGAGCTCCTCAAACATCGTCCCCACACTGACATCCGACTCCCATTTGGAGGAAGAGGCAGAGCATGATGAGATTGGTCTGGATTGAATCGTTATAGGCGGTGGAGGTGTAACGTATCCCAAACCCCTGCGTGTGTTATCATAGTAATTTGTCGGTTTCCCTTTTGGCACAAAATTACGCAGAAAATTACGTCTTCCTTTTTCGAAATTCAGGCCATTCCCACGCTGCAGGTTTATCCATTTTCTTCATCATACGCTGTGTTGATCGTGCATAATGAAAAAATTGCGGGGTCTCTGAGCTTGAACTTGAATCTGTGGCTGTAGACCTTTGCAGTTGGGCTCTACCGAATATATTGGTGATTGACCCTTTTTGGATGGAGGAACCACTAGAACGGATCCTTCTATGCATTCCACAAATGTTCTTGATGTACTTGGTTTATGCAAGGGCATGTGTAGAGAGCTATCCGTAACAGATTCAAGCAATTCGACACTCACAGGATAATCAAAGGAAATATTGTCATTAATTACCCATTCGTCCTCATCCTCAGAAAGAGTATTACATTGAGGGTTATTGAAATATGCTATAATTGGTTCGCCAACCAAAGTAGCTGGCGTGTTACCTTCGGACTCTGAATCTGCCTCATTGCCACTATCATCGTTGTCAGGCAATAAATCTTTTGACGTTTCATTGACTTTCTGATATAGGAGAGCATCAGTAAAGTAATTTTTCACCCCTTTGAATGGTTGTTTCTTGACGTAGACAGTTCGTACTTTGCATCATCTTTAACATATTTGAAGCACTGGTGCAGAGTGGAGGGAACAATCCAATTAGCGTGGATCCAAGGTCGCCCTAGTAACAAGTTGTATGACGTGTCAGCATCAATGACGTAGCACGTCACCTCTGATTTCAGGCCCCGATTCGGCAACGGAGTCGAATCTTTTCAAGTGGATAACTACTCCCTGCATTAAAACCGTATATTGTTGTAGTGGTTGCAAACAACCGATATAGTGGTATGCCAAGAAAGTAGAGGAGCCTTTTAGGTATAATGCTAAGTGCAGACCCTAGATCAACCTGTACCCTTTCAATGCACGTTGAACCGATGTACCCGGTGTAGTACAAAGGTTGATCGTGCTTATTATCCTTGAGAAGCATATCCTCAGCCGTGAAAGTAATAGCAGGTACTTTCGGTTGTATATGATGGCATTCAGAGCAAGAGGGTTGAGTGTCACCCCTAGGGATTTCTGGCATATGTGTCAGAAATGATTCTGAGTTAGCCAGTGCATCCCTAAGTGCTTCTCTTGTCTCTTTCGAGAGACGAAGGAGCTCATGTATGGTGATACGAGCTGGGATATTAGCCAGCTGGGCCAATATGTCAAAATGAAAGCGCATGTTAAGCCCTAGGCCTGAAGGCTTCTTCAGGACATGGTCAAACCGGATTACTTTCTGCTTCTCTTTTTCCGTCGTCGGGAGCGACGCCGGTGTGGGTATTTATACTGACGTCGTCTGCTATTGTGTCTCGTCAGTAACTTTCTCATATTGTTTTAAGTATGATTTTTCGGATCGAGTGCTCGTCGGCTGAGGTACATCAGCCTGCGATGTGCAAGCGTGCTTTTCCCCTTCAGAATCGCTAAGAGAAGCTGATGTGAGATTACCATCATCCGGCAAGATGGAGATAACATTGCAAGATTTGCCTTTAACTTGGATTTCTTCGAACATTGTTCATCTTGGGCAAGGTCTGGGTGTATCCACATGATTTCTCCTATTTCCAATATCAAGGGAACAAGACCCTTACTCTCTTGAGTTTTGGCTGAATGATGCTTTACTTCTAGCCGTGCTTCAGGGATTGGGAAGGTCCCATCAGGTACTGTGACTTTTGGGATTTTGCCAAACTCGAGGGTCATGTTTGCAGTGACTTTCTTTTGTTCTGATTTCAGAGTCAGAACTCCGACGTCGACTAAAACTTGAATTTTGTCCTTGAGGACAAAGCACTTGTCAGTAGGATGATGAACCATCCTATGAAAGAGGCAATAGTTGGGATCGTTCGTGCGTCCCACTTCATTAGGGCGCCGAACATCCGGCAGCTTCAATTTATTCCCTTTGTGTAGTAAATGGAATATTGCGACCACCTGCTCGTCTTTGAAGGAGTACTATTTTGGAGAAAACTTAGACTGCTGATTATTGAAGCCGCTCTTCTTGGCCTTCGAATGAACGTCCCCTGACAATTCAACGGACATAGTCTCTTTCCCTTTGGCTTGAGAAAACTGCGCCATGTCGCCGCGCCCCTTATTATTCATAGCCCATTTGCCTTTAGGGGTAGATGGTTCGAACTTCTTAGCCGACTTTCTATCTCAGCTTGTTTGACTAGTTCCTTCCAGGTATGGGCTTTAACAGGCCCCATACGAATCTCCACTTGGTCCAGGAAGTTATATCTGCATGTCTGCAAGAGCATGGGTAATGACATCCATGCTGGGCACATCAGAGACAAGTTTCTGAACCGCTCAATGTAGTCACGGACAGATTCGCCTTTCCTCTGTACGGTAGAGAGGAGTTTGTCCATGGTTACCTCAGTGTCATCCTTGTAAAAACGAGAAAGAAATCGAGTTTCCAAGTCGATCCAAGAATTGATAGAGCCCTGAGGAAGGCTTCGGAACCAGTCGAATGCTACCCTCTTCAGGGTACCGATGAACAGTCTGGCCATAATAACATTATTGTCTATAATGTTACCGGTCTGAGACCGGAAGTAGTAGATGTGCTGGTGTGGCGAGCTCTTACTATCATACGTATGTAATGTTGGTGGCTTGAACTTTGGCGGGTATGGTACTGAATCCTATTCCAAGGGGTAAGGACGGACTGTCCCTACTTTCTTTAGTTCATCCCTCTGGGCTAGGGATGCGATCTGAGTTTGGATGCCTTTAAGAACTTCAGCATCCATAGAAGAACTTTCTTTTGACTTCTCGGTCTTGGGTTGTTCATCTTTATAATGTTCTTCCCCATTATGATTACTCCCGGTATCATTGTTACTCTGGTTAGTGAGGAGTTGGGCGAGCATCTGTTGAATGTTGTTCAAGCCTTCTTGCTGAGCCTTGGAGGTTTGCTCCTGAGCTTCCAACCATCGAGGAGGTCATCATTACCATTATCGGTCATATGCACCGACACTCTATCTGTTCGTACCGAGCTGACTGTTGCCGAAGAGGCATACCCACTGTCTTCGTCCTCCTCATCAGACTATTGGAATAATCCTCTCATTGGTTTCGGTGAGGTTACTGTAGTTGAGGAGGATGGCCGCTCACAACTGTAGGGTATTGCTACCCTAGATCTGGTGTTTCGGAAGACACCTTCTTCGTGCACCAAGACTTGCCCTAAGCCCGAGCTGTAGTCCAGATCTGGAGAACTGAAGGGAGGAGAATTAGCACTACGCGGCGCTCGTCTGCCCCTACGCAGTTCTCGTCCCCTTCTGATCATATTGACGGATGCAGAGGGCAGATCTGGTAGATCTCGCGATATGCTCCCTTTGCGATGCTTCACAGGAGCTTGCACCGATAGTCGATCAAAGACTGACTGTCAGTTTAGAGGAGTGGCGGGGATTGGTCCTAGCCGACAGTGGACTGAGTGGACCGTCACCAACTGACATCCCACTTGTTGACAATAGGAGGGAGAAGACTGGAGTAATTCTGACTTTCATTTGCTTGCTACGAACTCTTGCAAGTCGGACCCAGCCGAGCCTAAGTGACTCAGCGCAGAGGCTCGGGTAGATCGCGTATTGATGCGTTCAGGTAATTTCGACACCACCTTCTTGCTCGCAAGCTTTGAAAGCGAAACACAAGATGTTGCCTCGTTCCTCTCATCACCGTAGAGGTGATTGGCACTAGGCAGTGCTTTAGTTCTAGCTTCGCGACAAAGAACTTTGGGAGCACCCTTAGGCGCTGAAGCTGCATAAGCACCGCATCAGCACCCAGGGACAATTCCTTAGCTCCGCTGCGAAGGGCGAACTTAACGCTTGAGGAACTAAGGAGCGAAGCACACTGTGGCGCTTTGTTGGCCACCTTGTTGCGAAGGTGGTTAGCACTGCTAGGTGCTTTAGTTCCAGCCTGACGGATAGGAACTTCACGCGTACCCTGAAGTACTGGGGCTGTGCCTATCACGCCATCAGCAACTTCGCTCATGAGAACGAAGTTGGCGCGAGGAATTACTGCTCCTGGATTGGGCGTAGGCAGAGTTGCCGCCCTACCCTTGCGGCTGATATTCTGGGTGAAGCAGGCAGGTATTTTGCCTATATCTTCGCGTGACAGGCGAACCTGTGGTGTAGCTACGCCTGAAGCTTCGCACGGAGCTTTCTGTTTTGGCCTCCACATCTGCTTTGGGAGGGGAGATTTAGGTTCGCAGAGAACCTGGCTAGTCTCGCGTGAGGCTGAGAGGAGTTAGGAGGAGGCTCGTTCTGGTTTCTGCTCTAAAATCTTGGCCATCGAGACCTTCCTATGCTTCCGTATGTGGAGCACTGGACTACCTTCAGAGAGCAGCTCTTCGAATTTTCCTTGGTCGAAATGAATGACCAGGTTTTCGAAGGTAGGCTCAGGATTCTGACCTTCGCATTGCGACACTGTCTTCTTGTTGTGCCAGAAGACTGATGTCCCCAGCGGAGTCGCCATCTTGTTTTCCATTAATTTTGCGAAAGGGAAAACTTACAAAAAAGTGTCGAGGAGAGAAATTACAAGTATTTATTTGCAGGAAGAAAATTACAGGTAGATCTCCTCTGAGATTTCTGGGAAAATATGCCTGTAGGAATCTGATCAGCGCGCGATCACTTTATCCCTTTGACGATGCGATCGGTCAGATGATCGAACTGCCTCCTAATAGGACTCCCTTCTCGCTTGGTTCGAGGAATCGGAGAAAAGGGGATCGTAGAGCCCTTTTGCTGCTTCTCGAGCTGCCTCCGCTTGGGAATTCCTTCTCACCTGGTTCTGAAAATTCCTTGAGAGGGAGGAAGATCTTAGGGTATTAGCACCCTTAATTATCCTTGTAGGATTAGAGAAGTAATTCTCTGTATTCTTAGAAGCGAGAGAGTAGATCTCTAATCTCCTCTCTATCCTTAGCCGTCTCTCCTCTCCCTTCTTTGTGTGCCTCTGGTGGCCTATTTATAGGGAGAACAGGGGTATAATCGCCCTGAGAATCTGAAAACAGATTGAGTCAATCTGTTTTGTATCTGAAAAGTAGCCTTGTTGCGAGGCTAGAAACAGCTTCTGCGAAGTGATTAGTCTACAATTCTGCATTATTATATCGCATTTCCCCACCGATTTATGAATAAAATGTCGGTCTAAACCGTGTTTTGGTCTCTCTTGCAGGTAAATCAAGAGTTTAAGGGCAAAGGAGTAATAAGAGCTTAATTAAACCCATTTTTGGGTAATTAAATCCGCATTACTTGGAGGCCAAGCAAGGGATTTTTTAGAAGATACGTCGAACCTAGACCTTTGCTCACGTCAGACAAATATTCGGGCGAAATTACCAGAATTGGGATATACCAGGAAGCTCCTAGAAACGTCACGCATCCCCGTACCAAAACCAGGAACTTTTATCCCTGGTAAGGCCGCGGATCCGCGGCCCTGTGGTGGGGCCACGCGTCAATTTTCGACGCGTGGCCCCGTCTCGTCTTCTAGAAGCTGTATTTGCCTATAAATACCCCTGTAGAGGTCCAGAACGAAGCAGTTTTTGATTTTAGGTTAGGGTTTCTATGTTTTAGTGTAGTGTAGGTAGGTGCTCTTCATTTCATTTCTTTTGTATTTTCTTTTCTTTTTAGATCTTGTAGTAGGGCTGAGAAATTCAGAGAGAGATAGAGAGGGATTGATGTAATAAATGGTGACAATCTATGTAAAGGTGCCTCCTTTCTTCTCCAATGTAATCTTCTCCATCTTCTACATGATGCTTGGCTAACTTTTCTTTTTCTCATGGCAATCTAAATACTAACCACTAACCATCTAACCACTTACTTGATAATCCACATGAATCTAATAGCCTCACAAGGCCTTGCTCTTGCAAGAGCCATTGATGGCTCATAATGATGGATTCTAACATTCTAACATTTCTAACACCTAACCCACTAACTTGCTAACTTGCAATGTCTTCTTTATTTCATGCTCACCTCTAACCGGTTTTGATGATTTAATAAGTAGCTTGCAACTTGTTAGTGGTATGGATGTGTTGTTTGAATGTAGAAGATCAATCTTATGGGCCATGCTCTGTATCGTCTCTTGAAGCCAAGGATTAGTGATGGCCAAGGATCCATGTGAGGCAACTATCACTAAGAGGTTATCATGGTTAGTGGATCACTTAGTAGTTAGTAGCCATGAGTTTTCTTTTACTTTGTTTTGAAAATTATTTCCAAAATCCTTTTCTCATTTTTCTATCGATGTTTTCACCATCCTCTTAGTTCACCTTAGCTTCATCTTCTTTTCTATTTTATTTTCCAAACCACTTCTCTTTTGTTTTCTTTGCCATTTTCATCGCCTTCTCCACCTACCACATGCTTGATTTCCTTTCCTTTCCTTTTCTTTTCTTTTTCTAATTCTTTAACAAAGAAGAATTGTTAACAAACGACGTGAATAGAGACTGTTAATGCTTCTATCGCCTCCCGTCCCTGTGGATTCGACCCGTTGAGCCAATGCTATAACGGAAGTATCGAGGGAACATTAGCACATACGAGCTTTTCATTGATTTTACAAAACACACATTTTCAAGTGCTAGTTTCGCCTCGATCAATTTTTGGCGTCGTTGCCGGGCAACGGGAATGGTTTTGATTTCACGTTTTTTTTAACATTTTCTTCTCTGTTTTGGTGTGCAGGACAATCTTTACAGGTGCTTAACATTGCAGAATGAACACTAGCTTTGCATCTCCCTGCTCTAGAAAGCAGGGACTCAGCCTCTAAAGAACTGTCGCGCAAACGCGACTTTTACGGCGGACACGCGGCCATTTTGTAATCATTGTGTATCTTGTTGTGCTGGGATGTGTATCTTGTAATAGCTAGTGGATTTGTACTGCTATTTTCTGCTTTGATTGCCTACACACCACAATAACTAAAGAACTAAAATACGATATTTGGACGCTTTTAAAACGGCTTAGACATTTGCATTTAGGCACGTGTCAATTCAATTCCAATATACTGTATTTGTTCTGTTGTTGTGATTTGGATTGAGGTGTACATATAGCATTGCATATAGCATAGGACAAACACGTGGGTGATTTATTCGCTTTGTGTTATATTCTTGTCTATATTGCACACTTGCACGAATTGAACTTAAGGGCAAAATTCATACAAGATAAGGTGGGATTTCATCACCCTTCCTTAGCCCAAAAACTATCTCCCCACTCACACAACCGAAGCCCTAATAAAAATTGATAGACGTTGGCCCCTAGGGACATCTCGGACTCATTAAGAGATTGACCGAGGGTGGAACTTGTTTTGAATCTTACTCTTGTGAAATCGGTGTCTAAGGTTGGGGATTAAGAGGTTACGCCTCGAAGATACCATGGTTTGGCGTAATTAAGGCCCGTTGCTTACGCACGGATACCTCCCACCGTATTTTGCCCCTACCTGACCGATTAGCTTGTGGTCAGATTCAAGCAACAACCTCCCCCGGGTAGTCGACCATTAGGAGTCGTCTAGGTCTAGGTCAACCTTAATATAGGCTTGGTTTTGATTTTTTTTTTCTTTTTGTTTGTTGTTCGATTTTTCTTTTTTTGTTTGTGATTGTTTGTGAAATGGAATTCAACAATAACAATTCTTTCAATCCGAATATGAATCCATATTTCACACCAACTCTATTTGATTCAGATAATTCCAACCCGGCCTTTTACAATATGAACCAACTAAATACACCGGGTTGGACTTATCCGAATCAATACAACCCATACCCACAATCTTATGACTATAATTTCCAAAATAATTTCAACTCTTCACAGAGTCAATGGGGATTCACCTCCCCCGAGTTAAATTTTCAACCTCCTTGTCCATCGTATCCACCTTGTCCACAATTTAGACAATATTCATTCTCCAATTTCGCTTCCTATACTCCTTTTTCTGGACCTCCCATTGAAGAAAAATCTGAGTTAGAAAAGAGTATAGAAGCCAATCTACAAGAGGCCGAATAACAACTTCAGAAAATGTTGGCCTCTCCAATTCCATAATATTTTCAAGAGTCTTACTCAGTTCCACCTTCTCATAATGAACAACCATCTGCCCTGGAAACAAGTAAGGAACTCTTGTGTGAGTCCAAGCTTCAATCTCAAAACATTTTGGACTCATATTCTTCACAATCTTTCCAAAACCAAGATTCTTATACTCCCATTCTAGAGCATCCACTTGCAGAAAAATCAAGTCTAGAAAAGAGTATAGAAATCTTATAGGAGTCCGCATTACAATTTCAAAAATCTTCTTCTCAGTCTATTGATAGGTTGGAAACACAATTAAGTCAATTGGTCAATATTTATAGGAATGAGGAAACTCTCTCTTATCAATCTTTGACCAATCCAAATATCTCTAACTCTATCAATTTGACCCATGACTCTGGTGTTTTGGAAACCAAGATTCCTACACTCCTTTTCTAGAACAACCACTTGAAGATACATCACATCTAGAAAAGAGTATAGAAGTCTTGCAAGAGTCTGCACTACAATTTCAAAAATCATCTGCCGAGTCTATCAATAGGTTGGAAACACAATTGAGTCAATTGGTTAGCATTTATAGGAATGAGGAAACTCTATCTTATCAATCTGTGACCAATTCAGCTATCCCTAACTCTATTGATCTGACCCAGGACTCTTGTCATTTTGGACACCAAGTTTCAATTTCAGCACACCCATCTGAACTTGTCCAAACTTCAAATCCCATTGACATTTTGGCAAGTTATCCTTTTCCTGAGATTGAACTTGAGCATGAATATGATCATGACCTTCAACTTGGTAATTCAATTTCACTTCCTGATTCAATATTGACTGAGGTATTTTACCTGAATTCAGGCCTTTTCCCGAGTCAGTATTGGATCCAATACCAGTCCATTGTGAAATTGAATCACCAATCATTTATGATCATCATATTGAACTTGACCAATTTCATACTTTTGAAAGTCCCATTGATAAATTGGCAAGTTCTCATTTTATGGAATTGAACTCAATGAGAAATGTGACTTTGATCTCAAATTTGTGATCCAATTCAAATACCTGAATCAATATTGACTCCTGTTATGTTACCCAATTTGAGCAACATTTTAGAGTCAGTTTTGATTCCCATACCTGTCATTCTTAAACTTGAATCACCAATCTTAGAAAGTCACATTCCATCATGGGGAAATGAATGTGGACTTGAGCTTCATCTTCTTGATTTGGACCCACTTCCTGAACCAATCTCGACTCCTGAACCTTTACTTGACTTAAGTCTTTTTCTTGAGTCAGTATTAGTTTCTGTATTTCCTGAGTCCAAATCAGTCATTCCATTCTGGGACAAGGGTCTTGATAAATTTGACTCTGAAATTATTTTGAAAATTTGGAAATTAGATAGGGTAAAACTCTTAATAAAAATTATACATATATACATCATTCTAGTGGGTTGTATTCTAGAGGTCTCTGTGGGGTTCCTCCAGACTCCACGCACATTGGATTGGGCCGCATTTCGTGGACCAATCAGACCACCACAGGAACCACCACCTTGAGGTGATTTTTCCTTCCCTCTCTATTTGTTTCACGCATACATACATCACGATGCATTGAGGACAATGCATGAGATAAGTGTGGGGGAGGGTTTACTAACATAGAGTTTTTAGATTTTCTTTCTTTTACACTTCTTTAGGATACTTTTAGAAATCTTCCCTTTTGTATAGGAATTTTCTCTTTCTTTAAAAACTTTTTGAAATAAGAGACAAAGTTTTGATCTATTTTTTAAGAAAATTAAGATGATCTTAGAAACTAAGGAAACCTCAATTATGACATCTTAAACTTAGTCGAAATAATGGATCTTGTTTAAAATATAGGTTAAGTATAAAAGATTGGAAAGATAATTTTATCTTGAATTTTTGCCTTAGATAGTATGCACATCACAATTACACATTTTTGGGATGGAAACAAAGACCTAAAATGCCATAAAGCAAAAATAAATAAAATATATATATATAAAATCACTTATTAAGCTGGATAACTATGCCTCAAGAAGCATGATTATTCACGCCTAACGGTGGTCAAAAGAAATAAATAAATCCCCCTTAGTTTTGTGGTCTTATTTACTCGAGTCCTTAAACCCGAGGGATGTTTTCTCATCTGGTGCCCTAGGACCATCTGGTTTGGGAGTCATCGGTTAAAGGCTCATTACCCGGGTAAACTAGAAAGCCTAAGGAAACTAAGGGAAGAAAAAAGAAGGAAAAGAAAAAAATATAAATGGCTTGATGGTTAGAGTTGAAATCCCAGAAATCTTCAATATCACAAAATGCATATTATCTAGGTTTTATGAAAGATAAAATATTCAATCCAATTTGAATTCTTACCTTAATTGAAGACAAGATCTTGCATAGAGACTAAGTTTAAGGAAGAATGATTTTTGGTGGACTTATGACCTTAGATCGCTTATATTTTTGCAAAAATAATTCATAAACTCGTCTCTCTTTCAAAATGCATTTTCAAAACACTAACATTTGTCTTCTTTCTTTATGGATTTTATGGGTGCAATCCGCTGAAAACCCTCAGGAGACAACACTCCTCCTCTAGGGGTAACCTAGAGGTTTAACGGCTTGTTGTACACGCTCAGTGCAATCGCGTCACCTGCGAAAGTGGTGTAATAACATTTGTAGTATAGTTTTTCTTTTCTTGTTTTGCTCGGGACGAGCAAAAGATAAGTGTGGGGGTGTGATTAGTGATTGGTAGTCAAAAGTGCATTTTTATCATAACATTTACCATCACATTTTCATATTTATTCATTTAATTCTGCACAATTATTAATATTTATTATTTATTGTGTGCAGGCCTCGAATTATTATTTTAATAATAAATAAAGCTTAATGAAGCCCAAAAGCCCACATTTGAAGCCCAAGTGTAAAAGTGCAAATATCAATTGTTAAAGTGCAAATATACAAGGGCTAAAGTTGCAAATATCAAAGATGAGGGAAGGATAGACTTCTACCCACCCTAAACTCTTGCAGATGAGGATAAAAAGCCAAAGATAAGATGCAGAGATAAGGAAATTCGTTCAAAAGAGATTGGGAGAATTCCAAATCTAGATAACTTGATTCCCAAGTTATATCCATATCCCACGATAAAGAGCCAGGATGCAGCTTCCAGAAGCAGGCGCCCAGATGGATGGACCAGGAGAAGCCACGCGCCAAAGCGCGTGGCCAGATGCCACTATATTGCCGCAGAATCGCGGCAAAAGCCGCAATTCAGCGGCAATCTGATCTTATCTGGCTACCAGATTTCGTGGGCAACTTTATCCAGGACTCTTCGACATTCTGCACCTATAAATACCCCCTACAGTGCAACGTACAGAGCGTCTAGCGTCCAGCAGAGGGCCAAAAGCTAGGGTTTTTAGGTTTTTCTTCTAAGTTAGATTTTCTTTCCTCCTTTGTAAATTTTATTTTCTTTTTGTAAAAGCTGAGAGGAGACGATTTATTCATGGAGGAAGGGATCCACTTGTACTGGTGGTGACAGTCGGTGTAAGTTGTATTTTTCCACCATTGTTTAATAATCAAATCGAGGTTTGTTTTTGTTCTTTTTATTCTATTCTTGATTTATTGTGTCTCTATCTTTGTTCTATCATTGTTCTTCTATTTTTGTTTTATGACATTGTTTCTTTCTCTAATGTCTTGCCCACCATGAGATCCAACTGCTTCGAGAATACCTAGCCGAAGAAGGAACCTTGATGGCCTATGGCGATGAACAGGTCTTCATAGTTGTCTTTTATTTCGTAGTTAAGAAGGCGGACGATCCTATACGCCATGCTTGTACGCCTTCTAAGAAAAGGTAAATCATCGCAACGGTTCAAAAGGTAAGCAGACTGAAGAGGTAATCTTTCTTTCTTTCTTTCTTTAGTGTAGATCTCTATTCCATCTATCTCAAATTCTTTTCTCCCACTTCATTGTAAATACAACTCTAATAATAAAAATAAATAATTTTAGAGTAAAACTTACAAACGCTTCCATCGCTAGTCCCTCCTGAGGATCACGACCCGCATAGCCTTGCTACAGCGGATAGTATTGAACACTGCACACTTTTACTTCTAAATCTAACATCTATATTTTTGTGTGCAGGTAAAAGTTCAATCAACAAATTGGCGCCGTTACCGGGGAGGGACGGTAAGTTTATCTCTAAAAAAAAAAAAAATTTTTTAACTAATTATTCTTTTATTCTTTTCTGTTTGCAGGTTTGGAGAACAGGAACCAGCAGCAGAAGTGGACATATAGCAACTCTGTGCCTCTGCCCTCGAAGGCAGAGCAGCAGAGCCTGCTACTTTGCCGCAGAAACGCGGCAATAGCCGCGGATCCGCGGCAATAGCAGTGAATTACTGACTCAGTTTTCTGCAGGTTGCTACAAATTGCAATATCTGTTTTCTGCTCTGTTAGTTTTGTTCTGTGATAAACCTGTCAACTGCTAATTAATCAACAGTAAAAACTTTGTTGTTAAAGATAAAAATTGATTAGACGTTTGCATATTAGGCACGTGTCTTTTCAATTACTTTATTTTACTGTTGAAGAGTGCTGGAGCAAGGTACGCACGCATTGCATGTAGAATAGGACTCATCTCTTGGTTGATTTTCTGCTTTGAGTGAATCTTATCTACTTATCTTGTACACTTGCACTAATTCATCTTAAGGGCATAACCCATTAACAAGATAAGGTGGGGATTTCATCACCCTTCCTTAGCCCAAAAATCATATCCCAAGCACTCACTAACCCAAGCCTAACTTAAAAATTAGTAGACGTTGGCCCTAGGGACATCTCGGACTCAATAGGAGATTATCCTAAGGGGGAACAGTGCTGGAAGTTGACTCCTGCCAAATCAGTGTCTAGGAAGGGGATTGAGGGCCGAAAGCCCGAAGAGTGGTGGTTATTTAATTAAGGAACGTCTTTGACGGAAAACCTCCCACCACTCTTGCCCTGACCTGGCTGATTAACTTGTGGTCAAAGTCTGCACCCTACCTCCCGTGGACAGTCTAACCAGTTAGGAGTCGTCTAGGTCATAGGTCTACCCTAACTTAGGTTAGAATTTTTCTTTTTTTTGTTTGTTTATTTGTTTGTTTTGTTTGTATTGGTGTGATATGGCATATAATAATAATTCCAATTTTAATCCATATTACACACCAAACTCTTTTTCGGATATTACCAACCCGGCATATCATAACTTTGACCAATCTAGTGTGCCGGAATGGTCTTATCCGAATGAATATAACCCACACCCTCCATCTTATGACTATAATGTCCATAATAATTTCAACTCGTCACAGAGTTCATGGGGTTTCGATTCCCCCGAGTTTAATTCTCAACCAAATTGTCCTTCATATCCATCTAGTTCACATTCTTTCAATGATTCATACTCAGATCCCCCCATTCAGAATAGATTACCATCTATCGGGGAAATGATAAGTATGCACGAGTCCAAGCAACAACCACCATCAATCTTAGACATGATGATGCGTGAGTCCACCGACTCACAACTTCATCACGATTACACTTCCTTTTTCCAAGCCCAATCACAAAAGAGGGTTGAAGCCATGACTCAGGCTAGATTAGCTCGTGAGCATGACATAGATTTGATGGTTCAATCCTTACGTTCTCACTGTCCGGCTAATTCTGATATCGCTGACCACTCTTTTAGAGCCGACGAACCAAGTTGCTTTGGACAACAAGATTCTAATTCAGTACAATTATTAGAACTTGCCGAAACTCCAATTGTTGATAGTTTGGCAAGTTTTTCCTTTCCTGAAATAGAACTTGAGGATGAATATGATCATGATCCCCAACTTGATGATTCAGTTTTATTTCCTGATTCAATAATGACTCCAGTGTCTCCACCTGATTTCACTTTTCCCGAGTCAACATTGGATCCTATTCCAATTCATCATGAAATTGAATCACCCATTTTAGATGATCATATTGAACTTGACCAATTTTACAATTTTGAAAATCCTATGGATAAATTGGCAAGTTCTTTTTATTACATTGAACCCAATGAGATATGCGACCTAGATTCTCACAATCTCTTTACTTCTGAAACTGATTGTACAATTCTGACGGAAGATGTTGACCTTAGTTTTGAAGAATTGTATGGCGATGAGCTAGAATTCCTTAATATTGGAAGTAAAGAGATATCACCCATATTAGGTCACATTCCATTGTGGGAAGAAGATTGTGGACTTGAGTTTCAATTTCTTGACTTGGACTCAATTCTTGAACCTAGCCCGACTCCTGAGCCCTTACTTGATTTGAGCATCTTCCTTGAGTCGGTATTCGTTCCCGTACCTATAATGTCCAAGTCAATAATTCCATCTTTTCATACTCCATTTTGGACAAGGAGGTTGAGACAATTAACTCTGAAATTTATTATGAAATTTGGAAATTTGATGGGGTGGAAATACTAAAAATTGATTATACATATATTTTAGTGGGTTATGTAAGGAAAGTTTCTGGTGGGTTCCACCAAATTATTTGTTATCTTGATTGGGCCGCATTTCGTGGACCAATTAGACCACCTCCGGAACCACCACCCTAAGGTAACTTCCGCCTTCCCTTGTTCTGTTTCATGCATATATGCATTCATTCATACATTGAGGACAATGCATGAGATAAGTGTGGGGGTGGGCTTTACTAACATACTAACATAAGTAGACACCTACAAAATTTGCTAATAAAAAAAATATATATATATAAAAAAAAATGTTATAAAAAGGAAATATTTTGACTTATTTTTTTTGAAAGAAATCTAAGTTAGTTTTAAGGATTAGGAAAATCGTGATTAGGATTTCTAAAAACTTGGTCAAAATAAATAAATTGTTTAAATTTTTAGGTATAGGAGAGAAATTGAATAAGTAATTAGTCTTGATTTTTATCTTAATGAAATATGCATACCAAATGCATATCTAGGATTCTAAGACAAAGACCTTGTGCCTCATAAAAAAAAAAAGAAAAAAAAAAATCACCAATTAAGCTGATACATGTGCCTCAAGAAGCATAAGTATTCATGCCTAAAGGTGAGTAAATAAAATAAAGTCCTTAGTTTTGGGGCATAGTTCACTCGAATTTGAGTCCGCGGGGTGTTTTCTCACCTGGTGCCCTAAAGCCAACCGGTTTGGGAGTCATCGACTTTAAGTTCGTTACATGGGTGGATTAGAAAGCCTAAGGAAATTAAGAAAAAATTACTTATATATGTATTAACACATCTAATAGTCAATTAGTTAGGTATGAGGGCCTCAAGAAGCCTTAATACTTATACGAAAGAAAATTAGATGCGTTATACATATTAAAAAAAAAAATAATATATATATATATATATATATAAAGAGGCATGAGAGTCCAAGTTAAGGAATTCCTAGTAAAAACATAAGGATGCATATGATTTTTGGTAACGAAAAAGACTATATTAGAAATTCAATTTTAATTCTTACCTAAAATGGAAAACAATTAACTTTATTAAGACTAAGTTTAAAGAATGAATAAAAATGAGGATCCTAAAACTTATAGACTACTTAGTCTCTTCAATAATAATTCAAATATTTTTCTTTTTATGGATTTTGTGGGTGTAATCCGCTGAAAACCCTCACGAGACAACACTCGTCCTCTAGGGTAACCTAGAGGTTTAACGGCTTGTTGCACGTGCTAAGTGCAATCGTGATTCCTACGAAAGTGAGTTAAGTTAGATTAACTTTTTCTTTTTCTTTGTTTTTACTCGAGGACGAGCAAAAAGATAAGTGTGGGGGTGTGATTGGTAGTCAAAAGTGCATTTTTATCATAACATTTACCATCACATTTTCATATTTATTCATTTAATTCTGCACAATTATTAATATTTTATTATTTATTGTGTGCAGGCCTCGAATTATTATTTTAATAATAAATAAAGCTTAATGAAGCCCAAAAGCCCACATTTGAAGCCCAAGTGTAAAAGTGCAAATATCAATTGTCAAAGTGCAAATATACAAGGGCTAAAGTTGCAAATATCAAAGATGAGGGAAGGATAGACTTCTACCCAACCCTAAACTCTTGCAGATGAGGATAAAAGCCAAAGATAAGATGCAGAGATAAGGAAATTCGTTCAAAAGAGATTGGGAGAATTCCAAATCTAGATAACTTGATTCCCAAGTTATATCCATATCCCACGATAAAGAGCCAGGATGCAGCTTCCAGAAGCAGGCGCCCAGATGGATGGACCAGGAGAAGCCACGCGCCAAAGCGCGTGGCCAGATGCCACTCTATTGCCGCAGAATCGCGGCAAAAGCCGCAATTCTGCGGCAATCTGATCTTATCTGGCTACCAGATTTCGTGGGCAACTTTATCCAGGACTCTTCGACATTCTGCACCTATAAATACCCCCTGCAGTGCAACGTACAGAGCGTCCAGCGTCCAGCAGAGGGCCAAAAGCTAGGGTTTTTAGGTTTTTCTTCTAGGTTAGATTTTCTTCCTCCTTTGTAAATTTTATTTTCTTTTTGTAAAAGCTGAGAGGAGACGATGTATTCATGGAGGAAGGGATCCACTTGTACTGATGGTGACAGTCGGTGTAAGTTGTATTTTTCCACCATTGTTTAATAATCAAATCGAGCTTTGTTTTTGTTCTTTTTATTCTATTCTTGATTTATTGTGTCTCTATCTTTGTTCTATCATTGTTCTTCTATTTTTATTTTATGACATTGTTTCTTTCTCTAATGTCTTGCCCACCATGAGATCCAACTGCTTCGAGAATACCTAGCCGAAGAAGGAACCTTGATGGCCTATGGCGATGAACAGGTCTTCATAGTTTTCTTTTATTTCGTAGTTAAGAAGGCGGACGATCCTATACGCCATGCTTGTACGCCTTCTAAGAAAAGGTAAATCATCGCAACGGTTCAAAAGGTAAGCAGACTGAAGAGGTAATCTTTCTTTCTTTCTTTCTTTAGTGTAGATCTCTATTCCATCTATCTCAAATTCTTTTCTCCCACTCATTGTAAATACAACTCTAATAATAAAAATAAATAATTTTTAGAGTAAAACTTACAAACGCTTCCATCGCTAGTCCCTCCCTGAGGATCACGACCCGCATAGCCTTGCTACAGCGGATAGTATTGAACACTGCACACCTTTACTTCTAAATCTAACATCTATATTTTTGTGTGCAGGTAAAAGTTCAATTAACAATTAGTCTACAATTCTGCAAA
>JAVJIF010029189.1:0-66006 GCA_038442645.1 Agave tequilana | reverse complement strand
TTGGTTGAAGTAACACAGACTTCAAGGTGGAGATGCGGACCTCTCTATGCTGGGGAGACGCAACTCTATGAAATGCGAGAATTGTGTTCTAGGTGCATTACACGTGTCTAGCGGAGCTTGAAGAGACACCTTTCACTTAATACGCAAGGTTTGCATTCAAAGCACGATGCGACGTGTCGGGCGGAGTTTGAAGAGATGTTATTCTCTTAACACGCGAGGTTCGTGTTCGAGGCACGCTACCAGGCGTCGGGCGACGATTGGCTCAAGATATAGGCCGCTTATCTCGGTGGATTACTGTGTCTATAAAAAGACAACAGTCTTTCAAGAGTCATCATTAGACTCTTTTCTTCTCCGCTAAGCCTTGTGTTGAGAACTTTCAGAACATTTAAGAAAAGCTCTGAGCTTCTTCTTCTTTCCTCCTTTTACATAGAATTCACGGTTGAAATGGCCCCAAAATAAAACCTGTGGCTTCATCCTCGAGTGCTATCGCTCTAGAGGTCCAAATGGGCGGTTCTTCCATGCAAGAAGCCCCCATTTCAGGTAAGAACCATTTGAATTGATTTTCACCATTAAGAGACTTGAAGAGTTATCTTAAATCTTAATTGTCTTCTAAATTAAAAACGTCAACACGAGGCTTACGTCTGCGTTTGATATTCAAATGCGGCTCTTGCACTGGTAGGCAAGGCGCGAGTTTGATCACCTCCGCGTCTTTCGCTTCATCAACTTGAATCTATATCTGTTTGTTGAATGCGGACTTCGTTGAGCTTTGCGTTTGATTCCAACACTTAGAGAATTTTTCTAAGTTGGGGAGTTCAGACGCGGATTCATGTGAACCTTGCGTCTCTGAGGTTTGACGTAGGTTTCACTGAGTCTTGCGTCTGAGTCCAACACTTTAGAGAAATTTCTAAGTTGCGAAATTTCAAACACAGGCTTTATGTGAGCCTCGCGTCTTTGAGTTTAGACGAGGTTTCGCCGAGTTCCGCGTCTTAGTTATTAGACGCGGTTCTAAGGTGAACCTTACATCCGAGCTTCAACACTTGAACATTTTCAGGGTTCTGACTGTTGTGTTGTTCTTTTTGCTGTGCGATGCTCCTCAAACCCTCCGTCTAAGAAGTGTCATTTTAGACATATAGATGGTGCTGATCCAAACCTTACGTTCGTGCTACAAGAGGTTCCCAGTGTTTACTCTAAAATCAATAGAGCATCGACAGGCTCAGCAACTTTAGTATGTTGACCTTCCGAGAGATTATGACCAATGGGCGGTTCGAGTCTGACACCCGTATTATACCGAAGAAAACTGACTTATTTTTCGATGATGCTATCACTGAGGATGATAGGGTCTTGTATGACAGAGACTACAAATAGCTCTACCAGATCGGAGATATGAGGTTTTTTCTTCCTAATATGGAGAGGATGTACCCCTTAGCGTATCTGCAACACACGTCGGTATGCCACATAATGGAGTGGGACCTCTCTAAGTCTATCTCCGACGCATCCCTCGGCAAATTGGGTGCAAATAAAGCATACCCTGTGGGCCACGGGAAAGATGTATTTAGGCTATATCCCGGATTGGTCAGGGCCGAGTATCTGACAGGAGAAACCCCTCAGTTGGCCACCACCTTTATGAATCAATTCTTGATGGTGAGGGGTGATTTTTCCACTGACTTTTGTCTGCTCGGGTGGGTCCACTCTACCGACAAGTCATGGTGGGGCAAGATGGTTGGCTTTGTTCTTATAGAGCTCGGGGACTTGCTGAAGCAGGTGGGATTATATCATGTTATTAGGGCCGTTCAGTATGGCCTCCCGCAGAGCTTCCATCACTTTTATGGTGTCATGGAGCGTTACAATCCTCTGACGGGCACATTCTTTACCCCGGTTGGAGAGATGAGGCTCGCTCTGTTGGCCCAGAGCCTTCCACTCTAGTTTTGATGATGATTAACTCATGTAGTTATAGTTTACTAATAATCTTATGATATTTAGTTTCAGATATTTGATCAAGATTAGTAGGTGATTAGCTTTAACAAAGGTGTTTTAGAGCTTTCACATGGTGATTCAAGAGCTCGAGTGTCAAAGTTCATACCTAGCACTCGTTTGGAGTCAAGCTCGTTGTATCGCGTTTGGATCGAGTCGATTTGAAGACATAGTTTGTTAAGAAGGCTTCGGTTTGTTTAGTTAAGATAGTTTAGATCTACTGTTAAAGATTAGATAGTGTGATATGCTCAAGTTCACAA
The DNA here is from genome assembly GCA_038442645.1 of Agave tequilana. NCBI lineage: Eukaryota > Viridiplantae > Streptophyta > Magnoliopsida > Asparagales > Asparagaceae > Agave > Agave tequilana. Next base: position 63,775 of record JAVJIF010029189.1, on the reverse strand, counting down.
CACACACCACACACACACACTGTTTCAAGTTTTATGTTTATTAGTTTTCGGTTTTGGTTTAACCGATCTTAGTTTTCATGAATAGATAGAATCAAAACAAGTTTGCATGGTTTAATGTATATTAGATTTGATCTATTTGCATGTATGCTTCATATTCTTAGAAAACTTATTTTGATAACCTATTCATGTATTTGGAGTTTTGTATTCAGACAAAACTTATTTTCGGATTTAATGTCAAAAACATTGATATTAAATGCTTCATATTCTTATGAAACATTAATATTAATGTATATCTCTTTCATGTATATTGGATTCTATCCATATACTTTATGCTTCAAAGTTGTTTAAATATCATGTTTTTGTATTTGCAAGTGTTTTGGAGAAAATGATTTTCCATTTCAAAAATTCAAGTTTTGAAAAATACAGATTTTGGTTTTCGGCAAAATTTGCAAGTCATAAAAATGGTTCAAAATGTTTGTAACATGATTTGATTTTTACTCAAACATATTTGTATTTCAAAGATATAACAAGAACTGATTTTTGTGGAATTTATGTGTTTTTATGGGATTTTATAAAGGATAAAAGACCAGTTTTTAAATCCTGTAATTTGCCTTGCCAGGCTCTGGCGGTCGACCGGACGGTCGACCGGACCAGTGGTCAGTCGACCGGACCGGTCGGCCGATGTGCACGAGACGTGTACAAAGGCCAAGTTGGCTTGGCCGGTCGACCGAGCAGTCGGCCGACTGAAGTCAGCCCACTCTCGGGTTGGCCCGGTCGATCGGGCGATCGACCGACTAGAGAGTCGTTGCTCTTTGGTTCTGGGCATGGTCGACCGGGCGGTCGACCGGAGGGCTCAACGGTCAAATTTTTGACCGTTGGCCGGTCGACCGGAAGGCCAATCTGGGCCTTTTCTGCTGCCAACGGGCAGATTCCAAATGGGATTATAAATATCCTATTTGAGAGCTATTTTTCACCAAGTTTTTGAAGAGCAAAAATTTCATCTTCTCTAGTGTTTTATACAAGTTTTCAAAAGAGTTTTAGAGCCAAAAGGATTCATTTTTATTTGTTTTTAAAGGGCTTGGAAAAATCAAGAAAAGGAAAAAGCTTTGGGATTAGTTTTTTGATCTTCACTTTTATATATATTATAGAAGTTTTCTCAAGAGTTTTCTTTGTGATTTTGATTTCTAAACTCTTTATTTTTCTCACACTTGAGCTTATCTACTATCCTATCTATTAGGATCTTTATTTTGTAGGAAAGAATTGGTTTGTGGTTGAAATAGACTACCAAGTTGTAAACCTTCCATTGATTATGATATCCCTCTAGTGAGAGATGATAAAGTTGAATCCCTCAAGTGTGAGGTGATAGTGAAAGTGGTGTTTGGCTCCCTCTAGTGAGAGGTGGAGATTGTGTTTGGCTCCTCTAATGAGAGGTGGAGTTTGTGTTGGAATCTCTCAAGTGTGAGGTGATTGTGTTTGAGTGGCTTTGTGCCCATCCCTCATTTGTGAGGTAGATTTGTGGTAGCTTTGTACCTAGCCTCTAAGTGTAGAGGTTGTGTTGTATTTGAGAGAGGAGTTGTGTACTCCCAGTTATTGTATTACCCAAAATTCTCAGTGGAGGTTCCCTGTGTGGGAAGTCCTGTGTGGACGAGATTAGTGAAAATCCTTCTGTGTGAAGGTGGGGACGTAGAGTTGGGTGCTCGAACCTCGAAACATATCATTGTGTTTGCGTTTGATCCACTTTCTCTAATTCTCTCTTACATTGTGCCTTACATTGATTCATATTGTCATATCATACTTATATGCTTGGTTGTGTTTGGTTGTGTGCCTCACTTGTGTTTAACTACGAGAGCTTCATATAGCACCTCAACTCTTATTCAGAGGAATCAAGAGGAGTTAGTCTAGAGCTCTTCACCGGGATTCGGCTACACTCGTTGGTTACACTAAGTGTGTTGCATTTAATTTTTAAATTTCACATTATTATTCATAGATTAGCCGTACACCTATTCACCCCCCCTCTAGGTGTACTTTCAATTGATATCAGAGCCTACGCTCCTGATATTAGGTTTAACCACCTAGGAGTGTGATCTTGGTTTGCTAATCTATCATTTGCATTTGCACTTATCTTGTTTACACACACTCATGGATTGCTTGACACCTTCCATGTTTGATATTTCCAACATTGACATGTGAAAATTTAGGATGAGTATGTACCTAAAAACCCTAGGCTTGCATGTTTTCCTTGCCGCTACCAAGAAATCCTATCTTGGTAATAACAAGCATATAGAGGCCAATGCACAAGCCCTTGAGGCACTTAGAAGCACGCTTAACAAAGAATATCTTTCTATTGTTTCTCATTGTGATTCCGCTTTTGCAGTGTGGAACACTTTGACCTCCTCCGAGCTTCAATTGCCAATCCATATGGAGAAGGAATCTGGTGGAAAATTCGAGCAACAATGCTACATGGTCCAAAGGAATGACTCCCTTGAGGTAAACTCGGAAACTCAATTAGATGATGATGATGCTAGTTCTTCTAGTAATGAGTACATTGATGCCAATGCTTTAAATGAAGAACTATTTATTGTGTGTGAAAAATTGTTAGAAAAATATAATCTTTTGAAAAAGAAGAGTTTTGGACTTAACAAAGAAATAAGGATTTGTGTTCAAAACTAGATTTGATTTTACAAGAGAAAGTGGAGATTTCTAATAAAAGAGATTCATTGAAATCCAAACTTGATCTTACTCTAAAAGAAAATGAAATTTTGAAAAATAAAAATGATTGTGAAAATGTTTTGAAGAAAAATGAATATTTAACTTCAAAACTTGACTTTGTTTTAAATATGACTCTTTGAAAAACAAAATTATTTCTATTTCAAAATATTTAGATTTGGTTTCTAAAAAGAACATTGTTTTGAAAAATGATATAGATTCACATGTTTGCCATGCTAGTGTAGCTTCATCATCTAGCTCACTTATTGCATGCTCCACTTTATCTTCTAGTATTAAAAATGATATAAATGTTTTGAAGAAAAGTGTTAAATGTTTGGGCTCCACTTTGAGCCATTGTGCTTTGAATCATATACGTTTGGAATCCATGTTTCGAAAGAAACAAATTCCATCTATGCATGCACACAAATCACGGCATACACGTGCTTCCCATATTCACACCCATCATACAATGTATGCTCATGTGTACACATGTACACATTGTGGACGTAAGGGCCACCTTGCTAAGTTTTGTTATGATCGTATACATGATTTAAATTTAGCTATTAAATTTGTTTGGGTTAGGAAAGGAGCTAGCCCCCATGGACCCAAAAGAGTATGGGTACCAAAGACCACTCCTATTGTATTTGATATAGGTGTGGGCTCTCACATGACGTGAGAGTATTGGTGCCTTGAGGTGGATACGTTCCGAGCTTAAAGAGGACATTTGGATGCATAATTTTCAAGGGGAGTTTGGTGGGAGAACCACCTTGGTTTGGAGACAAAGAGATGTACCCTCATAGTTTTTGGTAACAATCTCTAACTACCATTTATATTTACATGCTTTTCATATTGTTAACTTTAAGTATGTCATGTTTTAATGTTCATTATTCCATATGCCATGTTTTTAGTCCTATGACATACATGATTAGTACTTGAGATCACCCATGTTTATATGGACCCATATTTTGTGTTTTCTTCATAGTTTAGCTATTATGTATATCATAGCTCTAATCCATGGGCATTTACATAATGATCATATAAGTTTAGTTTTAATTTCTATGCTTCATGTTTTGACTACATGTTTAGATGTTAGTTTTCATTAAAACTTAAATATATACTTGTACAACTAGTGAATCACAAATAGATTATTATATGTTTGTGCTTGATTGCTCATTTGTACTTATAAGATGTACTAGTATAGCCTAGTTTTGATGATTCATACATTTTGACTTGTATTCTCATTTTGTACATGTTTTTCATGTTTATGTTTAAACTTCATGTATATATCTATTTTGTCTAAACTATTAGCTATACATATACATCCTTGAGCTACTTGCCTTCATGCATATACTTTAGTGGACTCGTTTATGTTTGGACATGTATGTATACTTTAGTTTGTACAAGACATACATATGCCTTGAAGCTTAAATTGGTTCAATGAAAATTAAATGATTTTTCATGTTTTCATGTTTTAAAGAATTTCACTTTGAGCTTATTGCCTAATTCCATAACTATGTCTTTCACAAAACTTATACACTCATATAACTTGATGTTTTCTCATGATTTTATTTTCATGAGTATTATATGTGCTATATAGATTTATAGTGACATTGGTTTAGTGATTTTCATGTTTTATGGAATATATTTGTTTTATTCCTTGCTTGAAGGATTTCGTACTAGTTTTTAAAATTTTCATATAACTAGTTCGTATTCTTCATATGGTAGAGTTTTCAAACGTGTTATATTATTTTCAAACTTATTTTTGAAAACCCCTACTCATCCAAGGGCGGTTGGTTGGGCGACCATGCCTTATATGCTCATTATTGAAAATCTATTTAAAACATGTGCATGAATGGATGGTAGGAAGTATGAGTTATACACTTGATTATATTTTATTTTCAATTGGTATCATTGTATCTTTCAATTGGTATCACTATTGACATTCTTTTTGTATACTCATATATGTTTTTATATATGTATGCTTAAACTTCAAATAGTATCAATTCCGATTGATATTTAATTTTCATACATATATATATATATATATATATATATATATATATATATATATATATATATATATTTGTGCTTACTATATCTCTATATCTTTGAGCACAAATTTTGGTTATGCTAAGCTTGATTTCTTAAATGACAATTATATTTCAATTGATTATTTTTTAATTGGTATCTTATACAAGTTTATGCATAATTTTGTTTGGTATTTCATATTATGCATAATTTTGTTTGGTATTTCATAAAGGGGGAGAAAATTCATATTTTACCTTTCAATTGGTTTTATTTACAATTGGTATTTTTACTCTCATAATTTATGTTGAAAAATAATTTTGATTTGTTTTGGCATCATACGCTCCTAATGAAAATTATTTTCAATTGATACATGTTCATTTTCAATATTGATATATAGTGTAAAATACTTTCCATTGATATCAAAAGTAAAATATTTTCAATTGGTACTAATTTTTACAATTGGTATCAAGATTATCTTTATGTTTATATCTTTCAATTGATATCAAAATTTTGTTTGGTATCTTCAAAATGTTTTGTTTACTTTCAATTGGTATCATGATATTTCTATGTATACTTTTGCACTACATTGATATATTTTTTTAATTGGTATCATAATTTGGTATCATGATTTTCTTGTATACCTTCATGCTAAATTGATATATCTTTCAATTGATATCTTTTATTGATTTATGTTTGTAACCCTTTGTTGATTTCTTTTGTTTCTAACAAAAAGGGGGAGAACATTTTTTATTTTAACCCCTTTGTTGATGATTGACAAAAAGGGGGAGAAAGATTTTGAGTTTATATACGCATTTTGAGAGTTTTTGAGTTTTTACAATTTTGAGCTTATGCATCATGTGTTTACAAAAAGGGAGAAATATTAGTATATATATAAGTTTATATCAAAAATATTTGTTTTATGTTTTGTTGATATTAGTATCAAGAACATGGATTTTAGTATCAAGAAATAAATTGTTATTTTGTTTTGTTGATATCAAGAACTTTTATTATTGAAATTTTTATTGGTATCAAGAGCAATATTTTTTAAGAATTTTTATTGGTATCAAGAGCAATTGTTTAAGAACATGTTTATTTTAATATTTGGTATCAAGAGCATGTTTCTTTCATTGTTTTATGCATGTTTATGCATATTCATGTTTAGCATTCATTGCATATCTTTATTATTTATTCTATGCATGAGTTAAGGGGGAGCTTCCATGAAGCTTAACTTTAATCCATGCATATATAACTCCATGAGTTTTGTCATCATTAAAAAGGGGAGATTGTTGGCCCAGAGGCCTTCCATTCTAGTTTTGATGATGATTAACTCATGTAGTTATAGTTTACTAATAATTTTGTGATATTTAGTTTCAGATATTTGATCTAGATATTAGTAGGTGATTAGCTTCAACAAAGGTGCTTTGGAGCTTTCACATGGTGATTCAAGAGCTCGAGCATCAAAGTTCATACCTAGCACTCGATTGGAGTCAAGTTCGTTGGATCGCGTTTGGATCGAGTCGACTTAAAGACGGAGTTCGTCAAGAAGGCTTCAATTTGTTTAGTTAAGATAGTTTAGATCCATTGTTAAAGATAGATAGTGTGATATGCTCAAGTTCACAACACACACACTTGTTTCATGTTTTATGTTTATTGGTTTCGGTTTTTACTTTAACCGATCTTGGTTTTCATGAATAGATAGAATCAAAACAAGTTTACATGGTTTAATGTATATTAGATTTGATCTATATGCATGTATGCTTCATATTCTTAGATAAACTTATTTTGATAACCTATTCATGTATTTGGAGTTTTGTATTTAGATAAAACTTATTTTTGGATTTAATGTCAAAAACATTGATATTAAATGCTTCATATTCTTATGAAACAATTTTTTATTAATATATATCTCTTTCATGTATATTGGATTCTATCCATATACTTTATGCTTCAAAGTTGTTTTAAATATCATGTTTTTGTATTTGCAAGTGTTTTGATGAAAACGGTTTTCCATTTTAAAAATTCAAGTTTTGGAAAATACGGATTTTGATTTTCGGTAAAATTTGTAAGTCACAAAAATGGTTCAAATGTTTGTAACATGATTTGATTTTTACTCAAACATGTTTGTATTTTAAAGATATAATAAGAACTGATTTTTGTGAAATTTATGTGTTTTTATGGGATTTTATAAAGGATAAAAAGATCAGTTTTTAAATCCTATAATTTGCCCTGTCAGGCTCTGGCGGTCGACCGGACCAGTGGTCGGTCGACCGTACCGGTCGACCGATGTGCACGAGACGTACACAAAGGCCAAGTTGGCTTGGCCGGTCGACCGAGCGGTCGACCGACTGAAGTCAGCCCACTCTCGAGTTGGCCCGATCGACCGGGCTGTCGACCGGCCAGAGAGCCGTTGCTCTCTGGTTCTGGGTACGGTCGACCGGGCGGTCGACCGGAGGGCTTAACGGTCGAATTTTTGACCGTTGGCCGGTCAACCGGCCGGTCGACCGGAAGGCCAATCTGGGCCTTTTCTGCTGCCAACGGGCAGATTCCAAATGGGATTATAAATACCCCATTTGAGAGCTGTTTTTCACTAAGTTTTTGAAGAGCAAAAATTTCATCTTCTCTAGTGTTTATACAAGTTTTCAAAAGAGTTTTTAGAGCCAAAAGGATTCATCTTTATTTGTTTTTAAGGGGTTGAAAAAATCAAGAAAAGGAAAAAGCTTTGGATTGGTTTTTGATCTTCACTTTAATATATATTCTAGAAGTTTTTCAAGAGTTTTTCTTTGTGATTTTGATTTTCAAACTCTTTATTTTTCTCACTTGAGCTTATCTACTATCCTATCTATTAGTATCTTTGTTTTGTGGGAAAAGAATTGGTTTGTGGTTGAAATAGATCACCAAGTTGTAAACCTTCCATTGATTGTGATATCCCTCTAGTGAGAGGTGATTGAGTTGAATCCCTCAAGTGTGAGGTGATAGTGGAAGTGGTGTTTGGCTCCCTCTAGTGAGAGGTGGAGACTGTGTTTGGCTCCCTCTAGTGAGAGGTGGAAGTTGTGTTGGAATCCTCAAGTGTGAGGTGATTGTGTTTGAGTGGCTTTGTGCCCATCCCTCATTTGCGAGGTAGATTTGTGGTGGGTTTATGCCTAGCCTCTAAGTGTAGAGGTTGTGTTGTATTTGAGAGAGGAGTTGTGTACTCCGGGTTATTGTATTACCAAAATCTTCAGTGGAGGTTCCCTGTGTGGGAAGTCCTATGTGGACGAGATTAGTGGAAATCCTTCTGTGTGTGAAGGCGGGGACGTAGAGCTGGGTGCTCGAATCTCGAAACATATCATTGTGTTTGCGTTTGATCCACTTTCTCTAACTCTCTCTCTTACATTGTGCTTTACATTGATTCATATTGTCATATCATACTTATATGCTTGGTTGTATTTGATTGTGTGCCTCACTTGTGTTTAACCACGAGAGCTTCATATAGCACCTCAACTCTTATTCTGAGGAATCAAGAGGAGTTAGTCCAGAGCCCTTCACTGGGAATTCGGCTACACTTAGTGAAAAATCTTTATGTGTATAGACTATCCTGAACATTAATAAACCACTCTAAATTTAAACATTCTAATTTCTGTACAAGGGCTGCACATGTCTTCAAATCTTCATCAATTTGGGCTTCATAAAAAATCTATGCTTTGATCTTCTAAGCTTAAATCCCCTGCTTGAATCATCTTAAACACTTTAATAACTTCTTTTTGAGGAAAAATCAAATGAGATCTTAATTTGTGAACTCTGTAAACTTATAAACACTTAAACTTGTTTAGTCTCTCATAACTGCATAAATGTTGTAATCATCTAAACATAAGTGGTGATTGTACCTTTGGGTCAACAATTGTGCAGGTTGAAGCTAGGGCTGCCTGGCTCTCCTGTTGGTACATTGCAGGATGAGGTATCTTTGATTCAATAAAAGTCAAAGAGAAATGCAAAGTCCACCATGATGGCTAAACTGGTTTTAGCAGGTGCAATTTGGCACACATGGAAAGAAAGAAATCACAGAGTGTTTCAATTACAAAAACAACACAAAATCTTTGTGTTTAGGCGGCTATACAAATATTTCAGAGTTCTACTCAGAATATGCAACTGGAAATCAGACAGGGAAATGGATATGAAATTAGTTTTGTCAAATTGAATGTGTGATCCAATTTAGTACCAGCACAGGGAGCATACTCATTGCAGACCAGAATTGCAAAGAAACTGGGCTCTGCAGAACGAGTTCTGGCATTGGGCTTGCAGAAACCAGAGCTCCAGCACTTAGCTTTGTAGAACCAGTCCTCGACATTTGCAGTAATAGCAGCACCTCCAGAGCATCAGTAACAAAAGTTGGATGCAGTTCTGATAAGCAACTAGCAGCAGTAATGTTCTCAGTATATCAGAAGGATCAACATCATATATCAGTCTGTGAGATTGAGGGTTAGAAAGTGTAATAGCGAGTGCCAGTTGGTAGTGAAAAGCTTTGCGCTTTGCAGGTTTTGGGTCAATCTGTGGTCACTCCTTTTATAGGCTTCAAAGTAAGTTAGGATCCTCTCTTCTCTCTGTAGTTTTCAATACAACAGACTGCAAAATAGCCTAGCTTTGCCATTGTACATTGTAATATTGTTTTAGTTTCAATAAATTACATTTACCTTTCAAAAAAAATGTCCTAAGTAGCTAATTAGTATAATAAAAAAAAAAATCATAAGCCTTAGTTTTAACTAAAACGATTAAACCACGAATGTCTCCGTAAATAACTTCTTTTACACACCCCTTCCTAGTTTACTCGAAAAATCGCTTGTTCAATAACTGCGGACATCAAACTTGGAATCTTTTCTTGAGAGAAAGGGAAGGGGTAATAAAAATGGGCTAACCCACCGGTTTTATCTAAATATATAATTGTGTATGTGCAATTAAAAATATAGAAAATATTTTAGCATAACATTATCTGAACCTCATATATACAACAAGGATATTTATAATATTCGCGCATTCAGTAAATTAGATCTCAGTTAATCATGCGCAATCGACAAAAATCAGAGGCAGACAAAAAATTAAGCAGGCTTGATAATAATTAGCAGTGGATACTTCATTGAGAAGGTCATGAAAAAAACCTTATTCAACATCAATCATCACAACAATCCAAACAACACATACAGATGTATACTAGTCTACGAACTAATATACTATAACTTAAAATTTTAAGTGAAGAATAGATCTTATTCAACTTTTCTTTCTTACTTACTAACTTGAAAAAAAATAAAGAGGTACATTAGTCTTTTATAGACTTCAAAGAAAAAATTAAAAGAATACCAACCATCTACTTTAATGTCATAAATAAATGACAATAATGCATATATGACTCTTTAATTTCTCCAATTCAGGTGACTTTTCATTTTTTTTTCAAATTGATGATGACTCTTTATTCTTTCTAATTGATGAAGATGACTCTTCATTTCTTTCAATTAATGATAACTCTTCATTTCTCCTAATTGATGATGATGACTCTTCATTTTTTTACCTTATGGTGTCTTTTCTACTTTCAAATTAATGTCATAAAAGATATTTTAATTTGATATTCCAACACGCCCCTCAAATCAAAATATTTTCATACGAACTGTAACACCCTGATCCCTGGTGTACGTATCACCGTATCTGTACGCGATACGAAGTACAAATTTGATTGACTTCTGTAGTATTCCGATTGACCTGATTTCAGTTTCAAAAATTATTTTCTAATATTGTAGATTTTTCAGGATTTTCTGGAAATTTTCTGGATTATTTTGGAAAATGTCTGTAGTCGGTGTCGACCGATACCGATAATCAGCCTTCCGATTTTTATTTCACAAACGGAGTTGGATTTTGAGAATCCGCTTTCACTGAATGTCTTAGAATCACATGAGCTACGTTTGGGTATTTTGGGGATTTTTCAGAATTTATCGAAAATCCGGCCAAACCAGTGTCGCCCGTATCGGCGAGCCACTCCGGGATTTTTAATTGGCAAACCGGATTGAGTTTCAACAAACCGTCTTCATATTACGTCTCAGAATAATATTCTCTATTTTCTGTAATTTTGGGTACCGTTCGGAGCTGGTCGAATATCGGGCCAATTTAATAATAAAATTAATTGATAATTTTCTTTTCTTTTCTTTTCTTTTCTTTCCTTCTTCTTCCAGCGAATTCGCCCACCTCCCTACTGTAGCAACCGACCTCTCTCTCTCCTCTTCTTTAAATTCTTTCTTCCCCTACATCTCTCTCAAAATTCTCTCTCTAACTCTCTCTCTTTCTCTACCCCTCTCTCTCTCTCTCTCTTTCTTTCTTTCTCTCTCTCTCCCTATCTCTCACTCTCTCTCTCCCTGTGAACCTCCGGCCAAGTAATCGGCGGCGCGGGTGGCGGCAGGGGCACCAGAGCAACACCGGCGCCGGAGGCCGGCCAAGCCTGGCCGGCAGCGCCGGGCGGCAGGCACGCGCCAGGCGGCGCGGGCGGTGGTGGGGGGGGCGCCAGCCCCCACCCCTCACTCTCTTCTCCTCTCTGCTGGCTGCCCCGGCGGCCTGGGGCGCCGGAGCAGCGCCGGCGCCGGCGGGACAGCGGCGCCGGCGGGGGGCGGCGAGTTCAGGCGGGCGGCAGCAGCAGCCATGGCTGCTGCTGCCGTTGGTTCCATTTGGGTAAAAACCCAAGTGGGTTTGGGTGTGGAGTCAAACCCAAACCCGACCCGTTTACACTCCAAACCCGACCCGTTAAGGTACAATTACATTTTAACCCCTGTAATATTTTAAATTACTTTTAGCCCCTGTAAAATTACAATTAGCCCCTGAATATTTTCAGTTATTACATATTTAACCCCTTTTAATTTATTTTAGTGTTCGGGCGATATCGGGAGCATCCGAACTCCGATTCGGGCGATTCTGGATCCGTTGCGATCGTGGGAACGAGAGCTACAGTCCTGTAACCAGTTTATGAGTGTTTTTATTTTATAAATTATCTTTTTAGTCTATTAAATTAAACTCGATTGCTTTATTACTTACCGGTAAATCCTGATTTGTACACCATATTAAAACATTGTAATAAACACTGTACTTAAATATGTCGGATACGTAATAGACGTAGAGTATAACACTGGATACCTATTAGGTCATGTTCATGGACCACTGACATCCGGCACACTATGTCACCATATGTTTGGACACTATCATGTCATGTATCGTATCACAGTAACGTTACCTGCATACGGTTCCACAGATACGTTATGACACAACACTGTCACTAGACATGCATGCTAGATACTGTTACTATAATTCACAGGACATGATATTATATGATACACGGACTACCAGTATTACAGGTACTGTTACATGGATTATGGCCACACATTTATGTTCCACTAGTACAAGGATAAGTACCGCATGTCATATTATTATGATCATCCTTACACTGATACGATAGTTCACTGTACATGATATTAGACACTGCCCATAAGTATTACTTATACATGTTGCACCGATACTGTGACACGTCACATCAGTTACTCATATGCACTACTTCACAGGACTACCGTCATCACATATATTGTGATCATCATTATATAGATTCTCTGCATATCACTGTTGCATGTGCATGTATGCTTTCTCTATGGATCCCTGTTCATAATACATGTACTATTGTTCCATGTTACCGTATTCATGTTATGTGATTGTTTCCTGTTATTGATATGGATATTCCGATACTGGACTTGAGAGCTGTTGATATGCTATATGTGGACTTCCACATCTATTGATCCTGTTTCTCGTTATATTGTTCCCGTTATATTGATTCCGTTATATTGTTTCCGATTCCCGTTATATTGTTCTACGCTATCAACAGAGCTCTGGTCCAGTTATCATGTTACCCGTATTATGTACTGTTATTTGTTCTTGTCACATTGTATACTTGACATATCAGATAATAATGATAACTTTGGGTATGGGGGAGACTTGACGGTTGATTAGATCTTATCGGGTGATGTACTGGATCCATATTGTTAGTCCCACTGCAGGGGACGGTAATGCTACCTACCACTAGCTCCATGAGCTCCCGTTACTTGATTCGTGCTCCCCTCTTAGCGGAGGGCCCTGGTCTTAGCAGCCAGGGGTCCGTTTAAGGCCGTGATCCCGGGTATGCACGGGATACATCCACCCGATAAGAACTCCTCGACCATGAGTTTCCAATTAACATAATAAAATCAGTATACACAATAGTGACGTCGGGAACACTTGTTATTTGGTTACTCTCTCATTTGGATAATGGTACCCGTAGGCCATGTCCGGATGGGTTCGACTGGAGTGCGGGCTCCAGTATGAACGCTAGTGGTATGGGACACTGGAAGAGAGTAATTAAAATACCAGGTGGTACTGATTGCTACTATTGTATAAATGACATGACTTTGACATGACCTGCCCGCTATATGTTTCATTGTACTTGTTACTGTTCCTGATCATTTATCTGCTATCATGTGACATGTATACATTGCTATTGTACCTGTTTCCTGTTACACTTTCTTTAGTGCCCTACTACTCATGCTCATGTATACTTTGTTACATTACCTGGTATATGGTACACTGTATGTAGTGGCATATTATGCATGTTCTGTATTGCATATATTTTATTGTTGCAGACATATGCTCATCTGCATGTTCACTTCTATCACGTCACCACTATCATGTTCATGTCTAGTACGTTACCACTAGACAACATTAGTTATTACATAAACTGGACACGACTATAGATATGACCTGATAATAACCGGCTAGGTAGTGATAGTATTAAAAGTTGACCTGTTTATATCTTTGCACTGCTTCCATGTTTAACTTTGTCTACTGTTTATATATATCCTTGTTATATGGTATCACTATTCAACAGCATGTATTATCTATTATTATTGTGCATTGCCTCCTTCAGTTTTACCACTCACTAGGTCGCTTTCTGACGACCCTGGGTTTGCATGCCCAGATTGGAGATCCGAGTTACCATAGCTTCAGAGAGTGCCTTGGAGTCACATGGGAGATTCCGCATCAGGACTATTCATAGGTATTTTAGTGCTTTATTTCTGTTATCTTATTTATCCTTGTTTTCATATCTGTTATGATCGCTGACCTCTTTCTGCAGGTATTCTTGTACTGCTTTCATGCTGGACCTCAGATCTATATGGAGGTATTGTACTGTACTGAGGCTTAACGTATGCGTGAGGTTGTTTTTACCTCGCGTATGTACGTCGCCATAACGTCTCCGTTTCCTTGGGATCGGGGCGTTACATCGTGGTATCAGAGCCTAGGTTCACACCTGGTGTGGGTAACCACCTGGGTTAATCCTCGGGCTCTTACCAACAGTACAATCAGGTTCAGATTAACTGATCTATATCTGAATTTGGGGATTCCAGCAATGAGTACAAGAATACCATGACCTTGACAATTCATTTCTTGACCCGTTTGTCTTCCTTCTTTCTTCCAGTTGTCCCCCAGAATATCCGATTTTCTCCTCGCTTTCCTTGCATCTTCTTACATCAACCCATTCATGTTAGTTTTCTTCTCTATCCCGAGTGCCTTATAGATAGCAGAGTGCGCAGCAGAAGTGTCGTGGACCCGTCACCTTTCGGCCTTGGGGTTGAAAATCTTGTTTTCACACCTGATTGAAATTGCGAGGACGCAATTTTTTGTAAGGTGGGGAGAAATGTAACACCCTGATCCCCGGTGTACGTATCACCGTATCTGTACGCGATACGAAGTACAAATTTGATTTGACTTCTGTAGTATTCCGATTGACCTGATTTCAGTTTTAAAAATTATTTTCTAATATTGTAGATTTTTCAGGATTTTCTGAAAATTTTCTGGATTATTTTGGAAAATGTCCGTAGTCGGTGTCGACCGATACCGATAATCAGCCTTACGATTTTTATTTCACAAACGGAGTTGGATTTTGAGAATCTGCTTTCACTGAATGTCTTAGAATCACATGAGCTACGTTTGGGTATTTTTGGGGATTTTTCAGAATTTATCGAAAATCCGGCCAAAGCGGTGTCGCCAGTATCGGCGAGGCACTCCGAGATTTTTAATTGGCAAACCGGATTGAGTTTCGACAAACCGTCTTCATATTACGTCTCAGAATAATATTCTCTATTTTTTGTAATTTTTGGGTACCGTTCGGAGCTGGTCGAATATCGGGCCAATTTAATAATAAAATTAATTGATAATTTTCTTTTCTTTTCTTTTCTTTTCTTTTCTTTCCTTCTTCTTCCAGCGAATTCGCCCACCTCCCTACTGTAGCAACCGACCTCTCTCTCTCCTCTTCTTTAAATTCTTTCTTCCCCTACATCTCTCTCAAAATTCTCTCTCTAACTCTCTCTCTTTCTCTACCCTCTCCTCTTCCTTTCTTCTCTCTCTCCCCCTATCTCTCACTCTCTCTCTCCCTGTGAACCTCCGGCCAAGTAATTGGTGGCGCGGTGGCGGCAGGGGCACCAGAGCAACACCGGCGCCGGAGGCCGGCCAAGCCTGGCCGGCAGCGCCGGGCGGCAGGCACGCGCCAGGCGGCGCGGGCGGTGGTAGGGGGGCGCCAGCCCCCACCCCTCACTCTCTTCTCCTCTCTGCTGGCTGCCCCGGCGGCCTGGGGCGCCGGAGCAGCGCCGGCGCCGGCGGGACAGCGGCGCCGGCGGCGGGCCGCGCGCCGGCGG
The DNA here is from genome assembly GCA_038442645.1 of Agave tequilana. Lineage (NCBI taxonomy): Eukaryota > Viridiplantae > Streptophyta > Magnoliopsida > Asparagales > Asparagaceae > Agave > Agave tequilana. The sequence continues at coordinate 48,326 of JAVJIF010029189.1, read as the reverse complement.
CGGGCGGCGAGTTCAGGCGGGCGGCAGCAGCAGTCATGGCTGCTGCTGCCGTTGGTTCCATTTGGGTAAAAACCCAAGTGGGTTTGGGTGTGGAGTCAAACCCAAACCCGACCCGTTTACACTCCAAACCCGACCCGTTAAGGTACAATTACATTTTAACCCCTGTAATATTTTAAATTACTTTTAGGCCCCTGTAAAATTACAATTAGCCCCTGAATATTTTCAGTTATTACATATTTAACCCCTTTTAATTTATTTTAGTGTTCGGGCGATATCGGGAGCATCCGGACTCCGATTCGGGCGATTCTGGATCCGTTGCGATCGTGGGAACGAGAGCTACAGTCCTGTAACCAGTTTGTGAGTGATTTTATTTTATAAATTATCTTTTTAGTCTATTAAATTAAACTCGATTGCTTTATTACTTACCCGTAAATCCTGATTGGTACACCATATTAAAACATTATAATAAACACTGTACTTAAATATGTCGGATACGTAATAGACGTAGAGTATAACACTGGATACCTATTAGGTCATGTTCATGGACCACTGACATCCGGCACACTATGTCACCATATGTTTGGACACTATCATGTCATGTATCGTATCACAGTAACGTTACCTGCATACGGTTCCACAGATACGTTATGACACAACACTGTCACTAGACATGCATGCTAGATACTGTTACTATAATTCACAGGACATGATATTATATGATACACGGACTACCAGTATTACAGGTACTGTTACATGGATTATGGCCACACATTTATGTTCCACTAGTACAAGGATAAGTACCGCATGTCATATTATTATGATCATCCTTACACTGATACGATAGTTCACTGTACATGATATTAGACACTGCCCATAAGTATTACTTATACATATTGCACCGATACTGTGACACGTCACATCAGTTACTCATATGCACTACTTCACAGACTACCGTCATCACATATATTGTGATCATCATTATATAGATTCTCTGCATATCACTGTTGCATGTGCATGTATGCTTTCTCTATGGATCCCTGTTCATAGCACATGTACTATTGTTCCATGTTACCGTATTCATGTTATGTGATTGTTTCCTGTTATTGATATGGATATTCCCGATACTGGACTTGAGAGCTGTTGATATGCTATATGTGGACTTCCACATCTATTGATCCCGTTTCCCGTTATATTGTTCCCGTTATATTGATTCCGTTATATTGTTCCCGATTCCCGTTATATTGTTCTACGCTATCAACAGAGCTCTGGTCCAGTTATCATGTTACCCGTATTATGTACTGTTATTTGTTCTTGTCACATTGTATACTTGACATATCAGATAATAACGATAACTTTGGGTATGGGGGAGACTTGACGGTTGATTAGATCTTATCGGGTGATGTACTGGATCCATATTGTTAGTCCCACTGCAGGGGACGGTAGTGCTACCTACCACTAGCTCCATGAGCTCCCGTTACTTGATTCGTGCTCCCCTCTTAGCGGAGGGCCCTGGTCTTAGCAGCCAGGGGTCCGTTTAAGGCCGTAATCCCGGGTATGCACGGGATACATCCACCCGATAAGAACTCCTCGACCATGAGTTTCCAATTAACATAATAAAATCAGTATACACAATAGTGACGTCGGGAACACTTGTTATTTGGTTACTCTCTCGTTTGGATAATGGTACCCGTAGGCCATGTCCGGATGGGTTCGACTGGAGTGCGGGCTCCAGTATGAACCGCTAGTGGTATGGGACACTGGAAGAGAGTAATTAAAATACCAGGTGGTACTGATTGCTACTATTGTATAAATGACATGACTTTGACATGACCTGCCCGCTATTTGTTTCATTGTACTTGTTACTGTTCCTGATCATTTATCTGCTATCATGTGACATGTATACATTGCTATTGTACCTGTTTCCTGTTACACTTTCTTTAGTGCCCTACTACTCATGCTCATGTATACTTTGTTACATTACCTGGTATATGGTACACTGTATGTAGTGGCATATTATGCATGTTCTGTATTGCATATATTTTATTGTTGCAGACATATGCTCATCTGCATGTTCACTTCTATCACGTCACTACTATCATGTTCATGTCTAGTACGTTACCACTAGACAACATTAGTTATTACATAAACTGGACACGACTATAGATATGACCTGATAATAACCGGCTAGGTAGTGATAGTATTAAAAGTTGACCTGTTTATATCTTTGCACTGCTTCCATGTTTAACTTTGTCTACTGTTTATATATATCCTTGTTATATGGTATCACTATTCCAACAGCATGTATTATCTATTATTATTGTGCATTGCCTCCTTCAGTTTTACCACTCACTAGGTCGCTTTCTGACGACCCTGGGTTTGCATGCCCAGATTGGAGATCCGAGTTACCATAGCTTCAGAGAGTGCCTTGGAGTCACATGGGAGATTCCGCATCAGGACTATTCATAGGTATTTTAGTGCTTTATTTCTGTTATCTTATTTATCCTTATTTTCATATCTGTTATGATCGCTGACCTCTTTCTGCAGGTATTCTTGTACTGCTTTCATGCTGGACCTCAGATCTATATGGAGGTATTGTACTGTACTGAGGCTTAACGTACGCGTGAGGTTGTTTTTACCTCGCGTATGTACGTCGCCATAACGTCTCTGTTTCCTTGGGATCGGGGCGTTACACGAACATTTCTTTTAACCTTCTAAAAGGTTCAATTGGCAATGACTTGGTGAAAATATCTGCTACTTACTCCATGGTATGACAATGTTTCATCTCCACGGTTTTGTGCTTTACGTGGCCTCTGAGAAAATGAAACCCTGTACCTATGTGGTTGCTCCTCCCATGATGTACTGGGTTCTTTGCAAGTTGGATGGCTGATTTGTTGTCCATAAATATTACAATAGGTTCTTCTTGTGGATGATCCAACTCCGTTAAAATGTTCCGCAATCAAATAGTTTCACATATAGTAGATGAAGCTGCCACATACTTTGCTTCGCATGAAGATAAGGCCACAACTTCTTATTTCTTTGAGCTCCATGAAAATACAGTTGACCCAAGATAGAAGACATAACCAGTGGTGCTTTTCTCTCATCTTAATCACCTCCCCAATATCTGAATAGCCTACTAAATCTGCAGTTTCACCATAAGTATAAAATAGACTAAGGTTGAGTGTGTCTTTGATATACCTTAGAATTCTCTTTGCAACTAGCCAATGAGACTCCTTCGATTTCTCCATATAGCGATTCACAAGTCCGACTCTATAAACAATATTAGGCCTTGTGATTATCAAGTACCTCAGACTACCAACTAGACATTTGAAAAGAGTCGAGTCTAAAAAATCTCCATTTTCTTCTCTTGATAGCTTCATTTCTTTGGCTATTAGGGTGTTCATTGGGTTGCAGTTACTCATCTTGAATTTCTCCAAGATCTCCTTCATGTACTTCTTTTGAGATATAAATATCCCATCTTGGTGTTGCTTCAATTTGATGCCAAGAAAATAGGACATCAATCCATTGTCCGTCATCTCAAATTCATTGAACATTGCCTTCTTGAATTCAACAAGCATTTCGTCGCTACTTCCTGTGTATAACAAATCATCAACATAAAGACAAATTATTAGAAATTCACCTTGATGGTTCCTCTTCATATAGATGGCATGCTCATAAGGACATTTGGTGAAGCTATTTTGATGAAGATAACCATCAATTCGGGCATTCCATACCCGTGATGCCTGTTTTAAGTCGTACAAGGCTTTCTTTAGGCGATATACTTTGTCTTCTTACCCTTTTACCAGAAAACCTTCTGGTTGTTGTACATACGCTCTTCTTCAAGAATACCATTGAGAATATTGACTTGACATTTAGATGATATATCTTCCACCTGTGATGAGCTGCAAGTGAAATTAATAGTCTCACTGTAACCAATTGAGCAACTGGTGCAAAGACTTCTTCATAGTCAATGTCGTATTTTTGTTTGTAGCCTTTCGCTACGAGCCTCGCCTTGCACCAATCAATTTTACCGTCTGTTGTGCGTTTGAGCTTGTCACCCATTTGACACCTATTTTCTTTTGATTTTGTAGAAGTGTTATCAACTCTCATGTATCGTTCTTCTGATGGAATGCATCTCCTCCTTTATTACTGATCGCAACAATCTTCTTCCTTAGCCTCTTGAAAAGTGAGAGGCTCATGATCAGCATATAAACAGAAGAGATTAGTCTATCTATCTTCTTCTATCTGCTCATAAATCTCCCAAAGGCTTCTCATTTTGATGGGACCTTGTTGCCCAGAGGATTCGCCACTACTACCTTTCTAAGAAGATGGAGAACCTCTTGCAGGAGACGGCGTAGCATGTTGAGGAGATGGTGGCGTAGCTGGTGGTGGAACCTCCTGTATGGGCTCGTCAGGTTCATTCACCACGAGTTGCTCTTTGACAGTCTCTTCATTACTCTAACTCCATGTTTCAGCTTCATTGAAAGCAACATCTCTACTAACCACTAGTCTCTTTGTTAGTGGATTGTAAAGCTTGTATGCCTTCAACTCCTCGCTATATCTGATGAAAATGCATTTTTCGCCATGATTATCAAACTTCTTCCTTTTGACTTCAGGTACTTGAGCATAAGCAACACACCCAAAAATTCGTAGGTGTGTGACATTAGGCGTGTAACCGCTCCATGCCCCATGAGGAGTCTTGCCCTTCACTTGTTTCTTCGGGCACCGGTTGAGCAAGTTGAACACGCCACATCTTTCGCTCAAAATTGCTTTGGCAGCCCCTTTTCTCTAAGCGGTTCTTACCATCTCAAGAATCGTGTGGTTCATTCTTTCTGCGATGTCATTTTGCTATGGTGTAGAGGCACTAGTAAACTACCTCTTTATATCTTGCTCCCTACAATATTTTTGAAACAGATTTGAGATGTACTCACCACCTCGATCAGATCAGAGAGTTATTAGCTTGTGACCGCTTCACTTCAACAAGAGCTTTAAAATTCTTGAAGGTATTAAAGACAGCAGATTTTTGTTTAAGAATGTACACCTACAGCTTTCTACTGAAATCATCAATGAAGCTAATAAAATATCTATTGCCTCCTAAAGATACGGGATCTAGTGGTCCGCAGATGTCAGTATGAACAAGTTACAATGGTGCCTCCGCTCCCCATGACTTTTCACTAGGAAAAGGAAGTTGTGCTTGCTTACCAATTATGCAAACTTCACAAGTAGGACTTGGTGGATCGATTTTTGGTAAATCTCGTACCATGCCAGCTGTAGATAGTAGTTTTAGGCCGCTGACGTTTAGATGGCCAAAGCGAAGATGCCACCTCCATGACTCATTCTTTATGAGTCCTTGAAAACACTTCTCAACTCCCGTGTTTAGATGTAAGGGAAACATGTGATTCCTTGTTATCTTAACACAAGGTATGGGAACTCCTTTTGTATTTTCCAACAAATGATAGTTGTTTTCCATATATACTTTATATCTTTTTTCGAGTAATTGACCGATGCTAAAAATATTACTATTCATATTAGGAATATAATAAACATCAGAAATATACTCGGACTTACCATCCTTTTGGTAGATTTTGATCTTTCCTTTGCCTTCAACGAGGAGTTTTAAAGAATCTCCCAAGCTCACACTTTCATGAACTCCTTCTGCGAGTTCCACAAAAGTTCTTTCTTCCCGCACATGTGATTGCTAGCACCCGAGTCAAGGTACCAAATATTATTCTGAACACTTGAATCATCATGAGTAAGAAGAAGAGTAGAGTTATTACCATATCATTTGTTACTTCAGCGAGATTGGTAAGATCTTAAGTTCTGTGCCAGCAATCTGAGGCATAGTGTCCAAATTTTTAACAGTTATAGTATTGGATGTTCTTGTTGTTTCTACGTCCAGATATAAATCTTCCCCAATTGCTTCGTCCTCGACCTCTGAAGATTTGTAACTTCACTTGATTTTGAGTGGTTTGTTGTTGGGGACCACGACCACGACCTCTACCATGTGAGCCTCGATCATTTAGGGTCAGCTTTGACTCTAATGTTTGTTTTAAAATTATGGAACCAGTCTTCTTTTGCATGTATTGCTCATGAACTTGGAGAGATCCCAAAAGCTCCTCTCTATTGTGATCTCCTCCAAATTCTTGGATCCTCAATTGCCACCACTACGTGCTCAAACTTTGATGTGAGGGATAGGAGCAATTTTTCCATCACTCGGATGTCCTCCGTCTTCTATCCATTTCTTATTTTATTCATAATTAGAAGAGATCGTGAATAATAATCAAAAAAAATGTTCATCTTTCATTTGAGCGACTTCAAGATCGCCCCTGAAAGTTTGGAGGTGAATTCGCTTCACCCGCTCGACTCCTTTGTAGAGAAAATGGTAGCAAGGATTTTTCATGCTTTCTTGCTCGTCGTTGCTTCGGCAACTCTCACAAAGGTAAACTCGTCCAACCCTTAATAGAGTAGAAAAGAGCCTTGTTATCCTCCTTTCTTTACTCTCTAAGAGCCTTCTTCTCTTCGCGGTGTAGGCAGTTTTTTACTTCCGGTGTGGGTTCCTTGAACCCATTAAAGATTAGCTCTCACAACTCTTGAGAACCAAATAGAGTTTTCATCTGAATTGACCAACTCTCATAGTTATCTTTCAATAACTTGGGTACTTGTGGAGTGACAAGATTGTTGGTGGAGGCCATGAGGAGAAGAGAAAATAGAAAAAAATTGAATTGGCTCTGATACCTATTGATATATACTAGTCTACGGACTAATATATTATAATCTAAAATTTTAAGTGGAGAATGAATCTTATTCAACTTTTCTCTTTCTTTCTTCGTTGAAAAAACAAAGAGGTACACTAGCCTTTTATAGGTTTTAAAGAAAAACTTACAATAATGCCAACTATCTACTTTAATGTCATAAACAAATGATAATGCATACATGCTTGACTCTTCATTTTTTTACCTTATGATGTCTTTTCTACCTCCAAAGTTAATATCATAAACATTATTTTTATTTGATATTCCAACGCAAACATCAACAATTTAATCACCCTAGCTTGCTACCAAATCCCTGAAACCCATCATGCAGTGATGACCAGAGCGCTCCTCACAACAGTCTTACCCGACACCCATTTCAAATTCCCCCGCAGAGCAGAGCGCTCGCCGTCACGCTCACCGTGAACGTCTGCTTCTCGTTCACCTTCGAGAACTGCAGCGTCTCGGGCTTCACCGTCACGGTTACACTCTTCGGCACATCAACCTTGACAGTGTACTTGGCGGCCGCATTACCAACATTCGTCACGGTGCGATTCACCGTCACAGGCCCGGAGGAGGAAGACACCGTGATAGTCGGATAGTTGAGCTCCGAGTCCTTGATCTGCTTGATATCAGAGCAGCTGATGTTAGACGAGTGAGCGATAACAGAAACACCGGCATCTCCAACAACGCCGCAAAGATAAGCAATGTAGTCTTCAGCAGCCAAGTCGTAGATGAGGCCGGGCTTGACTGCCTTGGACGGGTTCAAGTGGCCGGCTCCCGACACGAAGAAGCTCGTACTGTTGTGCTGCTCGTCCAAGATACGATTCCCGTCTCGGTCCACGGAATCCGACGACGTGATGATCGCGGACTTGATTGCGGCAGGAGACCAGTCGGGGTGCAGGCTCTTGACGAGGGCCGCTACGCCACTGACGTGGGGAGTGGCCATGGACGTGCCGGAAATTATGTTGAACGGGGCCTCAGCCGGTTGGATGTCGACTTTGGTGTGCCACGCGGCAATGATGTTGAGCCCGGGGCGGAGACGTCCGGCTTCAGGATGCCCGGGGACTGCTGGCTCGGTCCGCGAGAGGAGAAGAAAGTCACCACCGGGGCCGGAGACACGCCAAGAACCGTGCGGTTGAATGTGATCGAGGCGGTTGCCGCCGTCTTCGTCGAGGACAAGTAGGCATTAATCTTCTCCCCATCGGCGTATGAAAGAATGGAACCGGGCAGCTTGAGGTCCTTGACCAAGATGGTGTAGCCTTCAGGTTCTTCATGGAGGACGAGGATGCCGACGCCGCCAGCGGCCTTTATGGCTTCAGATTGTCCTATTGGATCGCTGCGTCCGGGATAACACAGCACGATCTTGCCCTTAACACTGTCATCGGCATCGGAGCAGTCGCTCCTGGGGGATACCAGAGGGAAGGCTTAGAGCGGAAGTTGGCGGGCTGGTAGAGAGTCTCGCCGTTGTACTCTTTCCCATCTCCGAGCTTCACCGTCGATCTAAACTGCCTGTCGACGGAGCTCGCAGCAACTGTTAAAATCCACGGAGCCTCGTTCGACACCGTGCTCTCGGCCGGGCCGGAATTGCCCCCAGCACAGACGACAGTGATGCCCTTCTGAATGGCAGCGAAGGTGCCGATGGCAATCGGGTCCTGATCATACGGCGTTGAAGAGGTACCGAGAGAGAGGGACAGCACATTGACACCATCGGAGACCGCAGCATCAAGACCAGCCAAGATGGCATCGGCGGTGCACCCAAAATCAGCGCAGACCTTGTAGATAGCCAAGTGAGCATGAGGAGCCATACCAGCAGTCGTCCCGTTGCCGAGCCCGAAGGCATTCACATTCTTCACAAAATTGCCCGCAATCGTGCTTGCTGTGTGCGTGCCGTGGCCGACGTCATCCTTTGGACTATCGCCACTGGAGACCCCGCTGATGAATCCCCTGGCGCCGATGACTTTGTTATTGCAGATGTTTTTGTCGTCGCACCGGCCTTTCCACCTAGCGGGGACCGGCGGGACCCGTCGTCAGCGAACGAGGGGTGGCCGGGCAGAATGCCGGTATCGAGCACGCCGACGATGACGCCTCTTCCGAGGTTGGAGCTGTTCCAGACGCCGTTGGGTCCCGAGAGGCCGAGGAAGTCGGGCGTGTGGGTCGTGAGGAGGGGGATGATTTTGTTAGGGTAGGCGCGGACGAAGCCTTGTTTCTTGGCCATCTGCTTGAGCTCCTCCGCGGTGAGCCTCGCGGCGAAGCCGCTGAAGACTTGGGTGTAGGAATAAACCAATCGGTCGGAATGTTGAGAGTTGGTGGCGACGGTGGGAGGCAAGAAGGAGCGGTACCAGCTCTCGAGATCGACGGAGTTGATGGCGTCGGTGCTGCATCGGACGTGCACTATATAGGTCTGCAGCTCGCTGCTACACAAGATTGAAGATGGAGATGAGAATGCAATGAGGAAGGCGATGAAGAAGAGAGAGGACTGCATTGTGATTGTTTTTTGTTTCTGTATTGAATTTTTTTTTTTTTTTTTTTGGGGCGGGCGGGGAATGAGTGCGAGGAGATTGGCAGTGCTGCATGGTCTTTTTGTAGAGGAATGAGACCAGAGGAGAGGCATGAATCATGGCTTTCAAATCAGCTGGATTTATACGTGTGTGCTAAACACACATACAATAAGAGAGTCAATTCGATATTAACACGTGTACTGATTCTCTTATAATATGTTATCTTCACACATATATTATAAGATATTATAAGAATTTCAATCCACGTGTCAACACCGAATTGACCCTCTTATTGTATGTGTGTGTGGTTCACACACATGAACCTAATTCCTTCCAAACGAGTAAGATTCAGTAGATTTTGAAAGAATGGTCGACGAAATCAATATGATTGAATTAAGAAAATGAGTAAAACATGGGGTTAAATTGATGAATATGATCTGGTGCCATAATCCGAGGACGCGTAATTGGAATGTTTTTGCATATTAGACATGCATGCATTTCTCGGGCAGTGGATTTTCAGAAAGAAGAATGTAATTAATTTTAAATTCAAAAAAAAAAAAAACAGCTGGTGATTTTATGTAAGTTAAAGAAATAAAAAATATTCCAAAGTTAGCGAGATTACCAGCTCCTTCGCCTTAATTTCCGTTCATGTGTTGTTTATGTTTATTTTTTGAATACATGCGATTTTAAATGGGTTGCCTAAAGGGAAAAGGAACATGGAATGAAGAATGTCTACGTTCGACTAAGGGCGTGTTTGGTAAGTTGCAAAACGTTTGCAAAATGCAAAAAGTTTTGCAACTTTACATTTAAAGTTGTTTGGTTTTTTTTTGCAAAATGCAAAATGCAAAACACTTTTGCAACTCTCCTTTTCCCACTTGCAGTTGCTACAGTTAAATTTATGGTCATGTAAATCTCACTTTTACACTCATATTTCCCACTTGCAGTTGCTACAGTTAATTTTGTGGTCATGTAACTGTCACTTGTAGTATACTTACAGTTCAAAACAGTTACTTGATAATCAATATATAATTAAATATTATTAAATATTTAATATTTTAATAGTGTTCAATTTTTTATTTAATTATTTAATTATTTTATATTTTTAATCTTTAACTTTTTTATTGTTTTAATATTTAATATTTTACTATTTTAATTTAATATTTTAATTTAATATTTTATTATTTTATTAATACTTATTCCATTTTTATTATTTTATTTAGAGTTAATATTTTATTAATATAACAGTATTATATTTTAATATAAAATTACTATATATTTAATTATTTATTTTTAATATAAAAAATTACTTTATTAATATCATAATATATTTTATTATTATATTAATATTTTATTATGTTAATATTGTAATAATAATTTAGTATAATAATACTATAATGATAATTTATTATTAAATTATAATTATATTTTACTTTATTAATTTTATATTTCTATAATATTACAATAATATTATAATAAAATTTATATTATAATAATTTTCAAGTATTTTTAATATTATAATATTGTAACTATATTTTATTATTGTTGTAACATTTTTAATATTTATATTTTATTAGTATTCTTAAAATTTTATTAATGTTCTTTAGATTTTTTTTAAATTTTATATTATTTATTTAGTTAATATTTTAGTAATATTTTACTATTTATACTAATATTTTATTAATATTATTGTTATAAAAAAATATTAAGATTATTAATTTTTTTATCTCAATTTATTAATACAATTTAATTTGCAATAGTAGATTTAATTTAATAGTATTTATAATATTTAAATCACTGCTACAGTTAATTTTGTGGTCAACTTTTCCACTTACACTTTTATATTACCAACCAAACACCGTAAAACACAATATACTTTACCATTTACACTTTCACTTTATCAACCAAACACCGTAAAACACAATATACTTTTCCATTTACACTTCACTTTATCAACCAAACACCGTAAAACACAATATATTTTCTCTGCTACAGTTCACTTTTTCCATTCTCATTTTACGACTTACGACTTGCGACGTTTTGCAACGAAACAAATAGGCCCTAAATTACGCAAATGGAAAAGGTACCAAGGAATAAAAAGGACCATCTTCGTGCACTTAAGAGCAAAAGTGACGGAGAGCGCATGTATCTAATTTGTTAAATATTTTTACCAAATACTGATGAGCTAGCATACAATATTGGAGCAGCAAATTGTGGTGGGGATCTAATTTGCGCAAGTGCCACTATAATACAGTGGTTAAACTTTTTAGTATTAGATAAAAAGTCTAGAATACAAATTTCGCGCATTTATTATTATTATTATTACCCTGATCTGAAGAGTAGGGCTGGGAATCTTTACTCACTCATCCGAACTCAATCCAGACCAGGAGAGGACCTGGCTGGCTTTGAGCCAACTTGAAATCAATCCTGGATATAAATGGGTAAAGGTGTGAATTGATATTCTAATTCGATAGAATTTTGGGTCAAATATGGATTTAAATGAAATGATCCCGACCCAAGCAATCTTAGTTCGAACCTACAATGTGCAATATGATTTAGAGAACCGACCCCGAATTCAATGTGAGACCTTGAACATAAACCGAAAATTTGAATTATAGTGAAATGCGGTTATGTTATTAAATTAAACTAGCAATTGTCCTAGGTATATCTCTTAGTTTTACTTGTAAATATTTATAAATTATAGGGTTTTCTCATATCGAGACCCGAACTAAATCTTTCTTAATTTCGTACTTATCCCCGAAATCTTCATATTTTCGTCGACCCTCAAATATTTTAAGTTGGGACAAAAAAACTCCCCTCCATCAGTTGTTGTCTATTTTCTAATGGTGACCTCGTGAATATACATTTCTACCAACAACTTGTTCAAAAAATACATTCATTCTCTCTTTCTTTCTTTCACTCTCTCTCTTTCTTCCCTCCTCCTCGCCTCCCGTTGTCGCCCCCTCATCCTCGTCGTCTCCATCGTGATCTTTGGGTCGCCTCCGACCACACCCACCTCCTCGCACTCTCCCGACCAAAGATGGCTGAAGACGGCCGGAGTTAGGGTTGAGTTGGAGAGAGAGTTGGTTAGTTGAGAGGGAAATAGAGAAAAGAGATGAGGAATAATAGTAAGTTCACTTATTAATTTAGGATATCTGAATTTAAAAAAATTTATTCTAGTTTATAAACAAAAAAATTAACAAAAGAGGAGGGTTTGTCCGAACTTACAAGATTTAAGGAGTCGATATGAAAATATGAAGATTTCGTGGGTGAATACGGAATTAAAAAAGATTTCAGGTGTCAGAATAAACCCTAATATATATATATATATATATATATATATATATATATATATATATATATATATATATATATATATATAGGGAGCTGATCCTCTAAGAATGGTTCTCACGGATTTCTGTGAGAACTTTCACGTGGGTCGTCGGATCTGATAGATCAAATCAAATAAAACTAGATCTCTATCAGATCCGACGGCCCACGTGAAAGTTCTCACATGAATTCGTGAGAACCGTTCTTAGGGGATCAACTCACTATATATATATATATATATATATATATATATATATATATATATATATATATATATATATATATATATATATAATATATATATAGGGGTTACTGTACCTCAGCCGACATCTGAGAGAGTTTCTCAGCCGGCGGTGGCGGGCCGAATATATGCCACGTATCGGTGCAGAGTGTAGGCGCCAAAAAAATCAAAAACATCCCGCCTAAAGAATCGTTAATCAAATTGACCAAAATACCCCTTTTTACTTCTAAACTAGCAAAAACTCATCCACAACAAAATTTTACCTAAAATATTTATAATTTATAAAGAATTTTCTGTTGAATATATCTACAGTTATAAAATTCCTAATTCTACTACATCGAAAATATAAAGGAAAAAAATTGGATCAAGATAATGAGAAAAAACAGCAGCAGTAAAAGTAAAAAACATGTGTGAAACCTAAAAAAAAATGTTTATAATATTTTTATTATTTAATTTCGTGTTATTTTCAATTCATATAGATTTAATAAAAGAAACTGAAATGAATAAAAAAATGAAATTTAATGTGGGGCAGTCGTATATTATTTTTTGTATTACAAATGTAAAGTGTAAAAAAATAATGAAATACAATGGTTAATTATTTTGCAGATATTTTATAAATCAGATATTCTCGTAACTGCCACAATATTTGCAGATTAGTTGGATAATATTTCATGCAATTTTTAATGAGCTGCGACTATGGTCGGTCTTGGTACTAAAAAATTGCTTTATTCTCAATGTATATTATAAATTGGATTCAGGCCGCAGTACACGTACATTTAAAACTATAATCAAAAAAATATATAACTTTCAATTTTATATCACGATTGCGACCCTAATCGCATTCCTTATTCGCATAGAAATAACAGACGAAACATGCTATCGTTCAGCATTGCGATCACAGTCGTTGTCTTATTCGCATGCCTTCTATAACAGATTTTTGATCGTTTTACAAAGTATGTGATCATAGTCGCAGATATAGTATAACAAAACTTTCGATCACTGCGATCATAATCACAGACTTAATATAATATACTTTCAATTTTATATCACGACTGCGACCCTAGTCGCATTCCTTATTCGCATAGAAATAACAGACGAAACATGCTATCGTTCAGCACTGCGATCACAGTAGCTGTCATTATTCGCATACCTTATGTAACAGAATTTTGATCGTTTTACAAAGTACATTAGCCCTGCGACCGTGAGATCAGTCCGCGTATATCACATCTTATAAAATGCTATATTAATTACTCTTAACTAATTGAAGTAATTAATATTATATCTACCATGATACAACAACAGTCTCGAAAAAAAGTGATGCAATAATATTAATCTCGGTAAAGGAAAGATGTGCACCATACGTAATCTAAATATATAAGAAAAATATTATATAAAAAGTTAATTTGTAGTTCACATAATAAACCTCTGAAAAAATGAACTCTTTGGATTCTCCCGCCATAACTGCTTCAATTAAATATTTAATTTCTTTTTACCAATTCTTTGAAAACTCAACCGTCACCTATGACAATTATTTTATTACTATTCATGTTGTTTCACATTATTGCTCTTTTATAGTACTTGTAACTAATATATTATCTCATATCTAAAAACGATATTTGTGCTCTTCGTTTTCAATTTGATTTCAAAACTTTCATAAAACAATTCATTCTTGAATCATGTCTTTCCCATCTTCTTCCTCTGAGCACTCAGATTTCAACTTCAAGCATTTTCCCACTAGTCCTCTTTCTTCAGAGTATTCTAGTGAATTTGAAAGTAGTATGGACTTCACTCCTTTTGACTATCTCACTATATCAAATAATATTTTATCTGATCCTCCTCTTCATGGGATGATGAAGTTTTCATGGAGCTTAGTAAGGAGGAACTTATTCCTCTGCCACCTCACAGAGACATGCTTGATTAAAACATGTCCTCTGATGTTGGGGGCTCGCATTCTTTGAGCATATCTTTTACAGGTTCTTCTCGATACGGGTCAGAAGAAGAGCTTGATACAGACGATCCATTCTGAGAGTTCATCGATGAACCAAAGCACCCACAAAGGAGGAAGAAACTGAAGAGCACAGCGAGCCGGAGGACGAGGGAGAAGATGAGGAAATAAGTAATGAACAGGAAGACGAGGAGAATGAACACAACGAATCTGCTTATGATGATGACGACGACGAGGATTAGGATTTCCTGATCTTCTGATATTCAACGTTATTTTGTCTTTTTTAGGAGCTTTTAATACTCTTTTTTTGTAAGGTCTCTTTCTGACCATATTATATTATAAACAAAATTTACCTCTATCTGTAAAATGATCTTTCATATTTTTCAAATACATATAAAGTATATTGTATAGTTATTATTTCTGCATCTTATCTGCGATAATGGTCGAGTACTCAGATAATAATTACTCTGAACTAATAGAACTACGATTATGGTCGAAGTTCATGATTAACTATATTTATATATGAAACTGCGACCACGATCGCTGTCCTGTCATAAATAGTTTGATCGTTTTGCATTCAATAAAGTAAAAACAGCGACCATGGTCGCAGTCCAAAATTAAACTATATAAACAGATGATACTGAGAACTTGATCATAATTTTCTCAAATCAGCATATTTCACTGTATATCACAAATTAGAAAACTGCGACTGCTGTCGTTAAGCACTGCGACCATAGTCGCAGTCCTTGATCGCATGTAATATGTAAAAAAAATTCATAGTTTATAGGCGGCTTAGACAACAGCTACAGTGAAGAACAAATATATAAAATAATATGTAAACTGCGACTATAGTATCAGTACTTAGTCACCGTTATTACATTTAACGTAGAAAAAAATTATCCAAAATATGCTGTAGTTAAGCACTGCGACCATAGTCGCAGTCTCTCTTCGCATGCAATATGTAAAAAAAATAATTTCATAGTTTATAGGCGGCTGAGACAACAGTCACAGTGAAGAGCAAATATATAAATCATACGTAAACTGCAACTATATTCGCACTCCTTAGTCACCGTTATTATATTTAACCTAGCCAAAAAATAATCCATGACATGCTGCCGTTAAGCACTATGACTATAGTCGCTGTCCTTATTCTCATGGAATATGTAAAAAAATAATAATAATAATTTATACGTTACATGCTAATAAGTAAACTGCGACTATGTTCACAATCAGTAAAATTCTTACAGATCATGTCATAAAAATCTACAAATAAATAATTGTAGACTGCAACAAAGGTCACTTTTAAAACTATTAAAAAATTATTTTATTTACCACTACGAGCTTAGACATATTCCTAAAATATATAAAATCTGCGTAAAAAAAATTTAATAAAGAAGCATTCAAATTTGTTTCGTGATTTGATGAAGTTGCACTTGATGAGACATGACTCATATTCAGTTGGTTGCAGTTTGGTCGCAATTATAAAAGATAATGGTGACAATATTGACTAACGTCAGAAATATAAAAAAAATAATAAACTGCACAGATTATCTATCTTTTACCGCAGGGGCATTTAGTAATTTCAACTGTTTCAATAGGCGGGCCGTCCTTTCTAGTGTGCCTAATAATGTGTCACGTCACCGCAGGTTGAGAGAGACTCTCTGCTGTCGGCTGATATACATATTTCTTATTTTATATATATATATATATATATATATATATATAAATATATATATATATATATATATATATATATATATATATATATATATATATATATATATATATATATATATATGAGAAAAATGTATATCAGCCCGCGGGCTGAGAGTACTCTCTCAGCCTGCGGTGACGTGGCTCGATTTGTCACCTCACTGACTTGCGGCCCGCTTTTATGGAGAAGTTAAATTACCAAATACCCCTTATGATAACTTTTCCTTATTGTTTATTATTATTTTTCCCCCCTTTTATTTTGCCGCTCTTTATAGGATATAAATTAATTTTCGCCTTATTTCTTTACCTCTTTTTGAAAGATGTAGTTTCTCCTTTTCAGCCTGGGATAAATTTTTTTTTGAAAATATAAAATCTTTTTAGATGAATGTTTTCAGCCTGCGATAAAATTCTACTTTATAGTTTAATTTTTTTTGTATATAATGTAGTCAGAGTCTTTGGTCGCATTGTACATTTAAACTGCGACCTTAGTCAAAGTCTTTGGTCGCAGTGTACATGGTGAAATGCGACCAAGGTCGCAGTGTTGTTATTGATAAAGATAGCCAGCAACTGCAATCTAGGGTTGCATTACATGGTCTGCGACTTTGGTCGCAGTACGTTAAATAATTATTTTTTTTGAATATAATGTAGTCAGAGTCTTTGGTCGCATTGTACATTTAAACTGCGACCTTAGCCAAAGTCTTTTTGTCGCAGTGTACATGGTTAAATGCGACGAAGGTCGCAGTGTTGTTATTGATGAAGATGGCCAGCAACTGCAATCTAGGTCGCAATACGTTAGGTAAGTGTTTACTTTATATTAACATGCATAGCGCCCAAGGTCGCAGTGTTGTTTTATTAAGTGGTGAAATGCGACTTTGGTCGCAGTACGTTAAGTAAGTGTTGTTTTATTAAGTGTTGTTTTTTGGATTAAGTCATTTTTGAATCTAAATGAAAAATGAAAAGTTGTCTGTTGTGTGATGCGACTTGGAGTCAGTCCGTGAGACGCGACCTGTTATAAAGATTTTATGAGATCTTTTAACGTCAAGTCTATGTTGACGAACCCCGCACCATTCGTTGTTTCCCGAAGCGGTTGTCCACCCGTCGGTTCTTCATTGGGTTTAGGCGTTAATGTCTTTTAATGCCAAAACCGGCGCTGGCGGTTGGAGACCATTAATGCCGACGATTCTGATTAATGAACCATTAATTATGGTTATTATGGGCTGCCTATAAATAGGGCTCACGCTCTCCCTTAACAGTCCATAATTAGACTGTTTTCTTTCGAGAGCAATTGCTCTGAGAATTTCCGTCTTCTTCAGAGTCTCTAACAGGGGCCTGCCTCCATGGATGAAGATGACCCTATTGACGAAATTGATCGATGTTCGTCCACAAGGGAAGAAGTCATAGACCTCATCGTCCACAAGGGAAGAAGTCATGGTCCTCGTCGTTCACAAGGAAGAAGTCATGATCCCTGACGAGGACTTAATCCTCACCGAGATCTGCTCTGACTTGATGCACCAGTCAAGCTTGCTGGTAACGGATGGTCAGAGTGGGTATGGCGGCGGGGGATGTGGTGGGTAGCATTCCTTGTGAGGTCTCAAAACCTCCTCTCTTACCCAGAAGTGACATCGAGGAAACTCCATGCTCACTGGATAACCTTCTGGTGAAGAGATGTTCATAAACGAAAGATTCTGCTGCCACCAGACCTCCAGGAGAAGATTGCTCTTAGTAGTCAACAAGGGCTCTTCTTGGCTCTTTTGATGTTTTGTCTTCTTGGATACTTTGATGTTTAGTCTTCTTGGATTTTTTTTGATGTTTTAGTCTTCTTTTGTACTGCTGTATTTGTAACACTCAGTCTTATTGTATAAGAGATCGTTTTGTATCATTTGCACATGCCTGGAGATAAATGCCTGGACATAAATAAAAAGCATATTTGTTTTTTTTAATAAACTACGAACTTTTTCGCAGCCATGCATTGCAAACAAAACAACTATGATCATAGATGACACTGCGACCAAGGTCGCAGAAGATACATTGCAAACAGTAAGTACTGTGACCAGGGTCGACAGTGCGACCAAAGACTGCGACTAAGCAACTGTTGCGGTGACGTGTCACATCGTCGCAGTGTTGTTGTTGATTAAGACTAAAAACCAGCAATAGCGACCAAGATTGGAGATTATTTTTTTAAGACTGCGGCCATCAACTGCGACCAAAGTCGCAGTGTGTTGTTGATTATTTATAAAGAACACCAACTGCGACCAAGATCGCAGTGATTTTGTTGATTAAGAGTAAAGAACAGCAACTGCGACCAAGGTCGCAGTGTATTTATTAAGTCTGCGACCAGCAACTGCAACCAATGTCGCAACCTTTCATTTTAAAAATTTTAAGGGTGAAGTGAAGTAATATAATTATTAACTGCGACCAAGGTCGCAGTGTTGTTATTGATAAAGATGGTCGCAGTGTACATGGTTAAATGCGACCAAGGTCGCAGTGTTGTTGTTGATAAAGATGGCCAGCAACTGCAGTCTTAGGTTGCTTTACATGGACTGCGACTTTGGTCGCAGTACGTTAAGTAAGTGTTTTCCTTTAGATTAACATGCATAGCGACCAAGGTCGCCGTGTGTTCTTGTTTTATTAAGTGTTGTTTTGTATTAAGTCATTTTTTTGAATGTAAATGAAAAATGAAAAGTTGTCTGTTGTCTGATGCGACTTGGACCGACTCCGTGAGACGCGACCTGTCATAAAGATTTTATGAGATCTTTTTAACGTCAAGTCTACGTTGATGAACCCGCACCATTCGCTGTTTCCCGAAGCTGTTATTATGGGCTGCCCATAAATAGGGCTCACCCTCTCCCTTTAACAGCCCATAATTAGACTGTGTTCATTTGAGAGCAATTGCTCTGAGAATTTCCGCCTTCTTCAGAGTCTCTAACAGGGGCCTGCCTCCATGGATGAAGATGACCCTATGCACGAAGAAGACCCAGAGCTTGATTGTCCTTTTTCAGGTTCGCTGGGCCTGTGGGAGAATATTTTGGCCGGTGAACTTGTTCGATATTCGTCCACAAGGGAAGAAGTCATGGTCCTCGACGTCCACAGTTTTTAGTACACGTGGACGTCAATAACACCACTGCTCTTATTCAACAAGGGCTCTTTTGATGTTTAGTCTTCTTGATTCTTTTGATGTTTAGTCTTCTTTGTACTGCTATATTGTAACACTCAATCTTATTGTATAAGAGATCGTTTTGTATCATTTTTACATGCCTGGAGATAAATGCCTGGACATAAATAAAAAGACCTCAATAACAACACTGCTCTTAGTCAACAATGGCTCTTTTTGATGTTTAGTTTTCTTTCTACTTCTATATTGTAACACTCAATCTTATTGTATAAGAGATCGTTTTTTTATCATTTTCACATGCCTGGAGATAAATGCGTGAAAATAAATAAAAAACATATTTGTTTTTTAATAAACTACGACCTTTGGTCGCAGTCATGCATTGCAAACAAAACAACTTGGACCAGAGACCACACTGCGACCAAGGTCGCATAAGACTACAGTGCAAACAGAAACAACTGCGACCAGGGTCGACATTGCGACCAAAAAACTGTGACCAAGTTGCAGATTATTTTTTTAAGACTGCGTTCATCAACTGCGACCAAAGTCGCAGTGTTGTTGATTATTTATAAATACCACCAACTGCGACCAAGGTCGACATTTCAGTGATGTTGTTGATTAAGAGTAAAGATCAGCAACTGTGACCAAGTTCGCTGTGTATTTTATTACGACTAAATACCAACAACTGCGATCAAGGTCGCAGTTTATATTATAAAGACTACGGTCAGAAACTGCGACCAAGGTAGCAGTGTTGTTGATTAAGATTAAAGGCTAGCGACTGCGACCTTGGTCGCATTGTATTTATTAAGTCTGCGTCCATGGTCGCAGTATTTCAACCAAAACATAGTAGTAAAAAATGTAATTCACACAAATAACTTTAGAAAACAGATTTATATATATTTAAAAAGAAAAACAAAATACAATTTTTTAACTTCTAATCGTCGTCATCACCATAGTAATCAGATTCGTCGTCAAGAGTCATGCTTTTGTCTTCTGTATCGCTTTCGTCTTCTGTCTCTTCCTCCTCTTCAGGTACAGTCTCATCGTCGCTTTCTTCCTCTTCATGTTTGTGTTTTGGTTCATCAATGAACTCCCAGAAAGGGTCGTCTGTATCAAGCTCAGATTCTGACCCATAGCGAGACATTGTTTCAGAACTAAACATAAAATCATCATTTGATGATTGGCTTCTTTCCGGTGAAGACGGTGGTGATGGTGAAGACATTTTTGAATGTATTTTCGGAACAGTGAGAGTAACGAGTTTGAGCAAAAAATAACTTAGTATGTTTTTAATCCTTTGCTCATGACCCTTTATATGTATTTAATCCCGGAATTCCAAAAGGTTTAAGCTCTCGGACCACGTGAATATCTCTCAAATATATTTTCTATCTTTTCCCAAAAATTGTATACTTCCTAGGTGACTGTTCAGTTATCCAAAACAGTTTAAAAGTTAATACACTATAACTTTAAATTACTTTGAACTCCAAAACAGTACATTATTGCGACCAAAGTCGCATTGGGAACTGATAAATGATTAACTGCGACCATAAATTGCATCCGTAGTAGGGTTGCGACTATGGTCGCAGTGTTTAAGAGCAGCAGTCGCAGTTTGGATATTTAATTAAAAGAGCTTATAAGTTAATATAGTGAGAAAGAGACCTTACAAAAAAAATAGAATTAAAAGCTTTAAAAGAAGACAAAATATAATTGAATATCAGAAGATCAGGAAATCCTAATCCTCGTCATTATCACCATCATAAGCAGATTCATCGTCTTCATTCTTCTGCTCTTCCTCTTCATCACTTATTTCCTCATCATCTTGAGGTTTTTTTGTTTCACCGATGAACTCTCAGAATGGATCGTCTCTATCAAGCTCTTCGTCTGACCCGTTGCTAGGAAGCGAGCCTACAGCATCAGAGGACATGCTTTCATCAAGCATGTCTCCGTCAAGTGGCAGAGGAATAATGTCTTCTTCACTAACGCACATGAAAAATTCATTATCATCATGAATAGAAGGATCAGTTAATACATTATTTGATGTAGTGAGATAGTCAAAAGGAGTGAAGTCCAGACTGGTATCAGATTCACTAGAATATCCTAAAGACAAAGGACCGGTGGGGGATTGATTGAAGTTGAATTCTGAGTGTTCAGAGGAAGAAGATGGGGAAGACATGATTCAAGAATGAATTTTTTTTTGAAAGTTTTTGAAATCAAATTGAAAAGGAAGAGCAAAATTATAGTTTTTTAGGTATGAGGTAATATATTAGTTACAAGCATTATATAAAGGTCAATATTGTGGAAGAACATGAATAGTAATAATAATTGTTACAGGTGAGGGTTGAGTATGGTAGGAAGTGGTAAAAAAAACTAAATATTTAATTGAAGATTTATTGCTGGAGAATCCGAAGTACAAATTAACTTTTTATAGAATTGTTTGGCTATATCTTTAGATTACGTATGGTGCACATCTTTCCTTTCTCGAGATTAATATTAGTGCATCTCTTTTTTTCTAGACTGGTGTTGTATCACGGTAGATATAATATTAATTAATTCTTTTACATAAGGCATGAGAAAGAAGATTGCGAATTTGGTCGCAGTACCGAAGGAGGTCGCATTGCTATGCGATAGCATTTTTTGTCTTGTATTCTTTATTCTGTATTAAGTCTGCGACCATGGAATGTTTTTTACTTTTGAATGCTAGAAGGTACAGTCGCAGTCTTTTCGTCGCAGTGTCGCAGTGTCGTTGGTCGCAGTGTCGACCTAGGAAGTTTAACAGTTTAAAAGTCGCAGTCGTCATTTAAAAGGGGTATTTTGTCATTTTGATTCACGATTGTGTAGGCGGGATTTTTTGATTTTTTGTGGCGCCCACACTCTGCGACCGATGTGTGGCCTATATTCAGCCACGTCCCGCAGGCTGAGAAACTCTCTCAGCCCGCAGGCTGAGGTACAGTAAGCCCTATATATATATATATATATATATATATATATATATATATATATATATATATATAATATATATATATAATATTTCTATTGTGAATACACAATTAAATAGTTAAACTAAATAGTTATATTTTATATTCGTTAATCAATGAACACTTCTAATTAAAAGAGATAAAAAACCAACAAAATATTATTTTAAATGTCATAATTAACTTTCTACTACCAACTACTAAATTTGATTTACAAATTATAATATTTTACTTTACGCTATTTGATCAAAATCTAACATGTAACCGAAATCGACATGAACCCTATGAGCATCGTGTAGTAGCCTAGTTTAACTTGCCTCGCTAAATCCACGACCCAATCGGATGCCTCATCGGCTTGATTTGGGAAAAAATTTAAACATATTGTCTCTTGGAGTTTGGGTATTGACATAGACTATTGACTGAACCCGATGCCAGTTTTGCATGAGGCATACCTTTATAATTGCATGTTTGGGTCGGTCAGATGATGTGTAAGTTATTGTATGAAGCTTACGCCCGAAAAGTAGTTCTCCAATTTTTTTTTTTCAGGAAAATAAACTGTATTAATAAGATTTGAATCTGAAACTTTTCATAGCCTCTCTCACCTCTTCAAAGTGAGCCAGGCCTCAGTTGCTGCGTGCTCATGTAATTTAATGGGCTCCAAGAGGGCATTAATTCTCTTCTAGACGGATTAATAGATGTTGGGAAAATAAATGATTAAATAGATCTATAGCTACTTTTAATGGAAAATTATCAGTCAAAATTAAAATATCAAAATCAGAGTAAGTTAAAAAGGAGAGTAAAAGACTTAGCATGATGATTGAGGTGTGATATGCACTGTTCCGAGAATAAAATTGTCCCCCCTCTTGTGCAGGACTTTGCTGCAATGATTCCGAAAATACAATGACCCTGGTCAGGCGACCTCCTTCTCGTCGGCACGGACTTCAAAAAGTCTTTGTGAATTCTTCTAAAACTTCGGGGAACCAACAAGTATCAAAACTTAAAATAGAAGAAATATTAGAAGACGAGAAAGAGAGAGGGAGAAAGTTGTAACGATCACTCAATGTATATTCTGCACTTTGCAGAGGATGATATTTATAGAGTCATCATTTGATTCTACGCAATAAGAAATGTGTATTACATCATCATAATTTAGATTCGATTAGTTAGCTGGAGATCCGTTTAATCCGCTGTAGATCTGTTTAATTAGCTGTTGATTGATTAATCACGTTTAAAATTCGTTGGCAATTGATTGCTGGCGTAACATGGGTCATTCCGAATTGCCTCTGTGAAACCGAGCTCCCAAGACCAAGCTGTCATTTCTTGAGACCAAGTTGTCACTCTAAGTCGCCTCTGCGAAACCGAGTTCCCAAGGCCAAGCTGTCATTTTTGGTACTAAGTTGTCACTCTGAGTCCTCATGTCCGCTCCGAGTTTCGCTTCGACCAAGCTGTCACCCGAAGCCGCCCCTTCCCCTTTGAGTTGAGGCCACACTCCACTCAAAGTTTTGTTTCACCCAGAAAAGTTCCCAACTCAAAAGAATCAGAACAAGATCCAAAATGAAGCAGGTTAAGAAACCCAATGGATTGAGTTTCATTCGTGTCCGCAGGTTGTGGGGGGCATATCCCAAACCTGAACCAAGCCCGAGCTGGCCTGGCTCAGTTCGGCGCTCGTGTGGGGAGTGTAATATAACCCATGCGAACTTGTCTTTAGGTACAAGGGAGGAAAATGATGCTTATAAACACTCAAACTTTTTTTTCCTAATATTCAATTTGGGACGATCTTTTCCTTACAAAAGCAAGTTTTAAGTTATAAAACTCCAATAATCCCCACATAACTGAAAACTTAAAAATAACTTTGAAAATTTAAAAACTCTTTTAAAAATAAGATTGTTGGTTCCCTTGTACTATGTAATAAGTGTAGGTACCTTTCAATTTGAATCTTCACTTAGTGACAATTGTATAAATCTGTGAGAGCTTAGTGGACTACGCCTTCAGCCAGTCTCATTTATCAGATTTTTATAAATTGCACACATAATATAGTTGCAGAATAATTCTAAACGAGCTACGCTATTTATGGCCTTGCGCAGGTATCTCTTCATGTGTGTTACTAGGGAGCAGTCCTGATCCCACAATCACGGTTTCACAACTACACGCATATAGATAAGTCCTAATAAGGATGCGAGCAAGTATCATGTCTCATGGGTCTTGGGCCTATTAAGAGTTTACACTTAACTTTCCCCTTGCTTTTATGAGCACTATTTGCCCTAGGGATGGGAGCAAATAAATTCAGTACTCCTCATAATTAATCACTCATCCAATTTTTTTCTACCCGTCTACCCTCTACGAGGTTGGATTTTTACTGCAGTGATTTTTTTTATGAGCTTAACCCCATTCCCCTCCATGATTATAGGACTACTGCCTTAGATAAGGCTTTAGTAAGATGATCTGCAAGATTCAAAAGAATCAGAACAAGATCCAAAATGAAGCAGGTTAAGAAACCCGATGGACAGAGTTTCATTCGTGTCCGCAGGTTGTGGGGGGCATATCCCAAACCTGAACCCAGCCCGAGCTGGCCGGTTCAGTTCGGCGCGCATGTGGGGAGTGTAGCATAACCCATGCGAACTTGTCTTTAGATACAAGGGAGGAAGCTGATGCTTATAAACACTCAAACTTTTTTCTTAATATTCAATTTGGGACTATCTTTTCGTTACAAAAACAAGTTTTAAGTTATAAAACTCCAATAATCCCTACATAAATGAAAACTTAAAAATAACTTTGAAAATTTAAAAACTCTTTAAAAAATAAGATTGTTGGTTCCCTTGTACTATGTAATAAGTGTAGGTACCTTTCGATTTGAATCTTCACTTAGGGGATGTTTGTTTGGTCATAAAAGCCGGAAAATGTTGTAATTCGTAAATGACTTACAATCCAATTACAACTACGGTGTTTGTTTGGACCATAATTCATAAAGGACTTACGCAACTTAACTATAACTCACTTGTGGAAGAGAGGAGATAGAGGAGATGGAAGGAGGTAGCACAGAGATCGGACGACAAAGGAGCAAGAAACGGCGCATTGAGCAGGCCAGATTGCTTCCGGCTTCGGTCGATCGCATGGTCGACCGGTAGAGGTGGCCGGTCGACCGTCCAGTCGACCGACGTGCATGAGCATGCACAGGAAGGAGCGTTCGACCAGCCCGGTTGACCGACTGACAAGGGTTCGCTCTCGGTTGGGCGTAGTCGACCGGGCTGGTCGACCGTGGCATGGGTGGTCGACCGGCCGGTCGACCGACAGGCGCGTTTGACTTCCTTTTTGAATTCGAATTCCTTTTCTGGATGAGATTCCAACCTGGGTTTTCATAAATCCAAGAACTCTGTGGCTATAAATAGAGGTAAGAGTCCTCATGTATTGTATCCCTAAGTATCCAAAATATCCCCTCTTGTATTAGTTGTATTGATTGTTGAATCAATAAAATCTCTCTCTCTCTTGCCCGAGGACGTAGGCACGTTGCCGAACCTCGTTAAATTTGTGCGTTGATTGTTTTTCTCTATTGGTTATCGCTCCTATTGTGTTGGTTGTTTCTCCGGCTGCATCGAGTCTCAGCAGGTGGGCGGATTCTTCAAGGGTGGTTGTTGTGTGTTCCCCCCGATCCGCTGCGCACAACAAGTGGTATCAAGAGCATCCCAGGTTCGTCGTGGGATCATCTGGTGATTCGAAGGGCATCTGTTGCTGATTGGCAGAGATCGTGTGTCGATCTTGGATCAGCGTTGGGACTGTTTGTGGGATCGTGTGTCGATCTTTAAAAACAGCGTGCAGATTGCTTGAGGAATCAATTTGGAGGAGTAGATTGCTTCGGAAACTTTTCGAGGGTTTCGCGTGGAGGTAAAGATCCTATCTTTATCTAGTTTGTTTTATCAAACTCCGTTTGTTTTCACATTGCTTTGAGAAATCAGTTGAGAAGATGGCTGGAGAAAGTATATCAGTGAGATCCATGAATCTACATCCAAGGATTAATGTGGTGAAGTTCAACGGGACGAACAGCTTTGATATGTGGAGGTGTGAGGTTATGGATGCGCTGACGGCATCAAACCTTGAAGACACTCTACGGTTAGAGAAGAAGCGCGCATCAACGACGGAAGAAGATTGGAACAAGATGAATCGTTCGGCGTGTGGCTTGATCAGGTCTGACACAAGACATCAAGTATCAGGTGTTGCATGAGACATCTGCGATGCAGCTGTGGGAGATCCTGGAGAGGATGTATCTGACGAAGAGCATAGAATCGCGATTGTAGTTGAAGAGTAAGCTCTATGGGTTTCAGATGCAAAGAGGATGCTCCGTCAATGAACACTTTAACCGCTATACGAAGCTTCTTACAGATCTAGTTAATGTGGATGTGGAGACTAGTGAAGAGGATAAGGCGGTAATACTTTTGAACTCTCTTCCTAGGAAAAAGTATGAGACCTTTACTCTTACATTTCTCAATGGAAGGAAATCCGTTAACTACAGTGAGGTGTCGGCTGCTCTTGTGAGTTATGAAGTAAGAGACAAGACATGCTGTCTTCTTCAGGAAGCACAACAGCAGAGGCATTGGAGGTAGAGACAGAAGTTCCAATAGGAAGGAAAGAGATGATCGGTGAAGATCAAAGTCCAGATCAGGCTTCAGAAATCTGAAGAAGAATCAGTGTGCCTTGTACAAGAAAGTAGGACACTGAAAAGCTGAATGCCCGAAGGCTAAAGGTAAGAAGGTGGAGTCTAAGACTGAGGCAAATCTTGCAAAGGTGGTCAGTACTCAAGGTAGTACCTCACAGGCAGATGGATCAGACTCGGACTCATCGGTATTCTCTCTCTATTACTACCCCTACTATTTGTAACTCAGATAATGCTGAGTGGATCTTAGATACTGGAGTTACCTATCATGTGTGCCCGAACAGAGCCTGATTTTCTAGTTTTGAGAAGCTAGATGGATGTTACATGGTCATGGGTGATGATCATCCGTGTAATATAGAAGGGATAGGTACAGTCCGTATCAAGATGGATGATGGGATAGTACGAGAATTAAAGGAGGTAAGGTATGTACTCAACTCAAAAGGAATCTTATCTCTGTTGGCGCTTTGGAAGCATTGGGTCTTGTGATATCTATACGAAACGGTGTTCTCAAGATGATCAAAGGCTCGATGGTGGTGATGAAGGGCGTCCGCCGGGACAATCTCTACTACTTGAAGGGTAGTACGGTTACAGGTCAGGTGGAGACTTCTAGTTCTTCAGATGATGGTTGCAAGAAGGTCTGACAGGTAAAGGTCGGACATGGAGGTGAAAGGTCTTTGCGAGCTCCTGCAAAGAAGGGATTATTGGAAGGTGCTGCTACCTACAACTTAGAAGGTAAACACAGCGTTCTGAACAAGAAGAAGGTGAAATTCAGTACCAGTACTCACCGCTCAGAAGGTCTTCTTGATTGTGTTCACGTAAGCGTTTGGGGACCTGTTAAGACTGCATCGCTTGGAGGTCACAGGTACTTTGTCTCTTTTTTGATAGTTTATCAAGGCATTGTTGGATATATCCCATGAGACAAAGGTGTGAAGCCCTAGATATGTTAGTAAAGTGGAGAGGAAGAATGGAGAAGCAGATTGGCAGGAAGATCAAGGAGCTACAAATTGGTAATGTTAGAAGAGACATGAACTAATTCCTACGATTTTGCCAGAATATCAGTAATGCTACTCACTTCACAAAAGGTATAAATGGGTTGGCTAAGAAAGTAAACCGTTCCTTACTGGAGAAGGTTCGGTGGTTGTTGTCTAATGCAAGATTAGACAAATCGTTTGGGCTGAGGCGATTGTGTATGCTAGCCATTTCATAAATGGATCGACTGCGATAGGAGGTAAAGCTCCATTGAAAATTTGGTCTGAGAAAGCTGCTCAAGATCATAGTTTGCTGCGGGAATTTGGAAGTCCGACCTACTTCAGTGCCAAGGATGGCAAGGTGAATCCGCAGCAAAGAGGTTTGTGTTTTTGGGTGTCAAAAGGCATGGCTACAGATTGTGGGATCACGAAAACAAGAAGATCGTGTTGAGTAGGCATGTCACATTTGATGAGACTTCAGTGTTGAGGTCTACCGTCTCTCAGCAGGTGGAGAGGACAGAGACCACGGAAGTATCGCAGCCGGTGGAGGTTGATGCTACTCCACCATCTCAAATTAGTTCGGCATCAGAGAAGTCTTCACCGGATGTGACACCGGGTGGAGATCATGTAGCCAGGGTTGATGCTGAACAGGTTGAAAACATTGATCAGAATGTCGAGTTATTTGCAGCCATTGGAACCAAGGTAAAACCATGCTCGTGGGTAAAGAAGCATGAATCTCAAGCTTGTGATCGCGATAAGCTCAGGTTGAAGACCGTTGTTCTGTAAATCACCTAGAGGGGGGGTGAATAGGTGATGGCTAATCTAATGGTCACTTAATGATGAATGATGCAAATGATGCGGAAGCTAAAAACAATTATGACCTAAATAAAACTTTTACACTAAACACCACGTATAACCAAAGAGTGTTGCCGAATTCTCCGTGAAGGGCTCTGGACAAACTCCTCTAGATTCCCCTTGAATGGGTTGAGGTGCCGCGTTGGCTCTCTTGGTTAAATACAAGTGTTAGTCAACAATCCCGAGCAAGTATGTAATATGAGCACAATGGATATCAAGCATGTAAATGAAAGCACAATAAATAGCATGCAAGATATAAAAGAGACAAAGAGAGAGAGAGAGTGAGCAATCGCAAACACAAGGGTATGTTTCGAGGTTCGAGCACACTTGCTCTACATCCCCGCCTTCGACACACGAAGGATTTCCACTATGCAAGATCCCAATGGATCTCTCCTCGGTGCCGCAACACCTACAAGCCCTCGGACTCCCTAGTCCCATACACATCGCAAGCCCACCGGCTCGCCGAGGCCGCACCTCAAACAACCGAGTCCGCACCCGAACTCAAAACAACGACGAGCACACTTGCCCGTCTCCTCAAAGAACAAAGAAAATATCTTTGGTGATCACAACACTTTGATCACCTAAAGCACTCTCACTACAACACACCTATAGGATGTATAATCAATGGATGCTCAAGTGTTTGTGTGAGAAAAGTAAGGATTGAAACTTTGGTGAAAAACTCAAGAAATCTCTTTTATACTCTTGATAAATTCTTCCCTTTAGATTGGAAGTATTTGCACTCAAATTTGTGGAGAAAACCCTTTTAAAAGAATGGGAAAAACTGGCTCAAAGCTCTCCTAAATCTTATAGCAAAACAATGACAAGACTCCCAATTTATAGGCTGCCAGAAAACTAGCCGTTGGGATCTGTCAGAACTGCCGGTCGACCGGCCCGGTCGACCGCCAACGGTCGGATTTCTGACCGTTGGAGCCACGGTCGACCGGTGCGGTCGGCCGAACTTTCCAGAGAGCACTGCTCTCTGGAGCGGTCGACCGGCACGGTCGACCGTCCACCAGTACACACAGGCGTGCACGTTTGTGCACATCGGTCGACCGGTCCGGTCGGCCGACTCCTGTATTAATCGACTATAAAGGTCACTAGTCGACTTATACGAAGCCTGAAACAGTTTTTCTGGGATAAAAAAGTTTGTCTTTTTGGCTCATATAAAATCCCATAAAATACATAAAAATCTACAAAAATAGTTTTACCAATATACTTTGATATACAAACATGCTTGCACAAAATTAAGGCATGTTATAAAAGATTGGACTATTTTTGTAACTTGGAAATATTTGGCTCATGTAAAAACTGTATTTTTCTAAAACAATATTTTCCAAAACATATTTTTCCAAATCTTCATCAAATACAAAAACAAGATATACTTTTAAAGCATAGTGTGTATGGATATGATCCACTACACAATCAAGATGAAATATCTATGTTTTTGTCATAAAGCTCTAAATATGGTTTTGGGTTAAACATATGTAAATGAAATACCAAAAATCACTTGAAATACTATTTGGTTTTTGGTTAAAATCTTTTATGAAAACAAACTAAATCAAGAGTGTGTGTGCATGCTATACTTGAGCAATCCACCAACTATCTATCCTTTACATTTTTAACTAAAACAAAAACAAAATCTTATACCTAGACACAAGTCTTCATCTTCTTGAAGTCTTCACTTGAAGGCTTCTCATCTTCTTGACTTGGTCCAAGCTTGATCCAAAAGCTCCTTGGATCACACCGTGCTAGCTCCAAATCTTGACATTTATCCTTTGTTGAGCTATACCCTACTAAGATCTTGATAATGAATCTGTCACTAATTAAACACAAGATCATTAGTAAATATAACTTCATGAGTTGATCATCATCAAAACTAGGGTGATAGGCCTTTGGGCCAACAATCTCCCCCTTTTTGATGATGACAAAACTCATGAGGTTATATATGCATGGATTAAAGTAAAGCTTCAAGGAAGCTCCCCCTTAACTCATACATAGACATAAATAATAATATATGACAATGAAGCTCATAAATATGTATGCAAATGAATGACATGTATGCAAATACAACATGTCAAATAATCATAAAACTCATCAAGTTCTTATCTCCATTCATTTGCAAAATAAAACATTTATGCATAAATAACAAGGAAGACAAATACTACTCCCCCTTAAGCAATGAAAACATGCATATATACTCAAATACTTCTCCCCTTTTTGTCAATCATCAACAAAGGGTTCAAAGTAAAATCAAATCAAACAAATTTTTCTCCTCCTTTTTGTCAAAAACAAAAAGATCAAGAAGGGGTGAAACAAATCAATCAATAAAGATTTATATGCGATATACATTCATGAAGAGGAAGACGCTAAGTTAGCTTCCCTACACATATGCATTACATGAAGAAGGGATGACAAGCCCTAACTCACATAACACATATTATGTAATGCATAAGAGGAGATGTGAAGCTCCCCCTACACACGTATATCATATAAAGAAGAGTTGTCAAGCTCCTCAATTTATAATATACTCAATATAATCCATATGTAAGAGAGATGTTAAGCTCTCCTTGCATATAGGAAATACACATCAAACATTTTAAATTTTTCTTTAAAATTTTGAACTTACTTAATAAAACACATTTTGAGATATCAAATCATCATATTTTTTTATTTTGATATCAATAGTAAACATATGAAATTTTTTTTATTTTTCATCATAAACTTTGTGTTTTTTTTTTTACAAATGTGAGCCAATTGTAAGTTAAGCACATGAAAATCATATATATGTATGAGAAATGAGTATACCAATTGAAATTGATACATACATATATATAAGAAAACAAAATATGAGTATATACAAAATAAGTTCATATTGATACCAATTGAAACGATTCAATGATACCAATTGACATAACAATAAAATCAAGTGTATATCTCATAACCTACCACCCTTCATATGCACAAGGTAAAAGATTTTCAATGAAGCATACAAGGCATAATCGCCCATCCATCCTCCCATAGATGGTAGGGTTTTCAAAAATAGATTTGAAAATAAGCTTAGTTTGAAAAACTCTACCAAATGGAGAATTTGCACTAGAAAAATGTTTTAAAACTAGTAAGGAATCCTTCAAGTAAAAAAAATGTTTTTCATGAAACACAAGTAAATCACATGGCACTAAAAACACTCTAATATCCATGAAATCTATAAAATTTTCAAAAGAGGTGAGTGCACTGGTGTTATGTGGAACATGGTACCATGAAAATGTCAATAAAGCTCAATATTCCTTTAAATAAGAAAATATGAAAATCATCAAAAAAAATTTATTAAAAAAATATATATTTCAAGATGTATGTATGTTTTGACAACACAATAAATATACATACATATCTCTTAAACACAATTGAGTCCATATAAATAGATTTGCATTAAAGACAAATGACTCAAGAGGTATACATGTATATCTTAAAGTTTGGCAAAATACACATATACATGAAATGAAAAACACATGATCATGAATCACATCAAAAAAGAGAATACAAGTTTAAAAATGTATGTATCATCAAAACCAAGCAATATAAGCACATTTCATGGGTTCAAATAAGCGTTCAAGCACAAATATAAATAGATTATTTGTGGCCCACGACATGTACAAGTATAAATCCTAGTGTTGACAAAAACAACATATAAACTAATATTCAAATCATGAAGTATCAAATTTTGAGAAAAATAGAATCATGTGTCAATCTCAAAAATTATTTGAAGAACAAATAACTAGTATAAATTTTGAAAAACTAGTTAAAAAATCCTTCGAATATATCAAATCTTATGTTTTTCATAAACACAACTAGATACATAAAAATTTAAGCACTCATGGTCAATAAAGCTCAAAAATGATTTTAACAAAAGTGTGAGTGTTAAACGATCATGTAAATAGCATTTTTATGAAAATAGTCAATGAAGCTCAAAAAAAAGATCAAAAGTCACATTTTAACAAAAACATGAAAATCAAAATACTAATCTTCATGGTATATGTATGATTAATCCAATCCTAACAATACACATACATATCCCAAATCTAAAAGAGTCTATTAATGATGTTTGCATGAAGGCAAGAGACTCACGGGTATACATGTATATTTATTAGATTTGAATTTAAAATACATAAACATGAAGTAAAGCATAAAAATTGGCAAAGCATGTATAGATGAGAATCATCAAAAACTAGTCTATACATATGCATATAGTGGGTACAAATGAGCATGAAGAGAGAATGTATATGAATCAATTTGATACTCACTAAGTGTACATGTATAAAAGCAAGTTGACACATTCTACATCTAAGCATGTAAATACCACATAAAGCACAAAAATATGAACATGCTATATGATATATGAAATAAAAACATGTGCATAAAAGTAGGAGTTTAGAAATTGTTACCAACTCCAAAGCTCCAAATATGGTGGTCTTTCCACCAAAGCTCCTTGATAGCGATGCATCCAAAAGTATGTCCATCAAGTCTATTGCATCCACTACCAAGGCACCAATCCTCTCACGTCTTGTGAGAGCCCTCACCTACATCACAAGCAAATGGTGGGGGTTTTGGTACCCATATTTTCTTGTAGGGTCCACGGGGGTTAGCTTTGTTGTAAGGAACCCAAAATCTTTTATTCTTAGCAAAATTAAAATGATCTAATCTATCATAACAATATTTTGCTAAATGGCCTTTGCGGCCACAATGTGTACATACGTACACCTTAGTATGCTTATGTTTAGGAGTGTGATCATGGTGTGCAACATAAGCATGATGATGTGCATGAATGAATGGAGTTTGTTTCTTTGAAAATATTGACTCCAACCTAGAATGATTAAAAGCACAAGAGTTCAAAGTTGAACTCAAATCATCCATTTTATTTTTCAAACTCTTAATCTCATTAGTTGTGGCATGTAAGGCATGATGAGATATATGATCATTTTTCTTTTTCTTTTGTGAAACAAAATCTTTTTCTTTTTCACAAATTTTTCTTTTCAAAGAATTATTTTCTTGAAAAACAGCTTCTCTTTGTTTTTCCACCAAATCAACTTCCTTTTCAAAATAGTGTTTCTCACATAAATCATTCAATTTTGTAAGCAAGGAAACATTTTCATTTTTCAAATCTTTATTTTCTTTTTCTAAGTATGCAATCTTAGATTTGAAAGAATCATTTTCTTTAAGCATACAATCAAAATCCTTTTTCAAATTTTGTTATCTTTTTCTAAACATGCAATGTTAGATTTAAATGAATCTTGTTCTATATGCATGCAAGCAATGTTCTTTTTCAAATTTTTATCTTCTTTCTTAAGCATGTCATATTTTTCAAGAATAGTTTGACAAAATGAAGTGAGCTCATCATATGACATGTCCTCATCATCAGATTCGGTAGTTACCTCAAGGGGGTTATCCCTTGGACCATGTAGCACACATTGGAGATGTCGCTTCCAACGTCCGAATCGCTCCCGGCATAATATTGTTCTTTTTCGCCAAGGGAGAGGAGGGTGTTTCATACTACAAAAGCCAAATCAATATTAGCAACTCTAGATAAATAAACATCATCTAGGGTAGACTTGATAGCATGAAGGGCTTTTGCATTAGCCTCAAAATTCTTACCATTTGAACAATATGAATCATTAGATATGGCAAGATAAACATGAATGCCTAAGGCCTTGAGGTACAATGACATCTTAACCTTCCAAATGTTGATGTTAAGGATGTCAAAGGTGGGTGGTGACATGAAGTCCATGGTGTGTGTACAAAAATATGTGATTAGCCTAAAAAATAAGGATCTTTTACTCTAGGTTGTTAGACCCAAATCAGAGTACCAAGCTCTGATACCAATTGTAAATCACCTAGAGGGGGGGTGAATAGGTGATGGCTAATCTAATGGTCACTTAATGATGAATGATGCAAATGATGCGGAAGCTAAAAACAATTATGACCTAAATAAAACTTTTACACTAAATACCACGTATAATCAAAGAGTGTTGCCGAATTCCCCGTGAAGGGCTCTGGACAAACTCCTCTAGATTCCCCTTGAATGGGTTGAGGTGCCACGTTGGCTCTCTTGGTTAAATACAAGTGTTAGTCAACAATCCCAAGCAAGTATGTAATATGAGCACAATGGATATCAAGCATGTAAATGAAAGCACAATAAATAGCATGCAAGATATAAAAGAGACAAAGAGAGAGAGAGAGAGAGAGTGAGCAATCGCAAACACAAGGGTATGTTTCGAGGTTCGAGCACACTTGCTCTACATCCCCGCCTTCGACACACGAAGGATTTCCACTATGCAAGATCCCAATGGATCTCTCCTCGGTGCCGCAACACCTACAAGCCCTCGGACTCCCTAGTCCCGTACACACCGCAAGCCCACCGGCTCGCCGAGGCCGCACCTCAAACAACCGAGTCCGCACCCGAACTCAAAACAACGACGAGCACACTTGCCTATCTCCTCAAAGAACAAAGAAAAGATCTTTGGTGATCACAACACTTTGATCACCTAAAGCACTCTCACTACAACACACCTATAGGATGTATAATCAATGGATGGCTCAAGTGTTTGTGTGAGAAAAGCAAGGATTGAAAATTTGGTGAAAAACTCAAGAAATCTCTTTTACACTCTTGATAAATTCTTCCCTTTAGATTGAAAGTATTGCACTCAAATTTGTGGAGAAAACCCTTTTAAAAGAATGGGGAAAAACTGGCTCAAAGCTCTCCTAAAATCTTATAGCAAAACAATGACAAGACCCCCAATTTATAGGCTGCCAGAAAACTAGCCGTTGGGATCTGTCAGAACTGCCGGTCGACCGGCCCGGTCGACCGCCAACGGTCGGATTTCTGACCGTTGGAGCCACGGTCGACCGGTGCGGTTGGCCGAACTTTCCAGAGAGCACTGCTCTCTGGAGCGGTCGACCGGCACGGTCGACCGTCCACCAGTACACACAGGCGTGCACGTTTGTGCACGTCGGTCGACCGGTCCGGTCGGCCGACTCCTGTATTAGTCGACTATTAAAGGTCACTAGTCGACTTATACGAAGCCTGAAACAGTTTTTCTGGGATAAAAAAGTTTGTCTTTTTGGCTCATATAAAATCCCATAAAATACATAAAAATCTACAAAAATAGTTTTACCAATATACTTTGATATACAAACATGCTTGCACAAAATCAAGGCATGTTATAAAAGATTGGACTATTTTTGTAACTTGGAAATATTTGGCTCATGTTAAAAACTGTATTTTTCTAAAACAATATTTTCCAAAACATATTTTTCCAAATCTTCACCAAATACAAAAACAAGATATACTTTTAAAGCATAGTGTGTATGGATATGATCCACTACACAATCAAGATAAATTATCTATGTTTTTGTCATAAAGCTCTAAATATGGTTTTGGGTTAAACATATGTAAATGAAATACCAAAAATTACTTGAAATACTATTTGGTTTTTGGTTAAAATCTTTTATGAAAACAAACTAAATCAAGAGTGTGTGTGCATGGTATACTTGAGCAATCCACCAACTATCTATCCTTTACATTTTTAACTAAACAAAAACAAAATCTTATACCTAGACACAAGTCTTCATCTTCTTGAAGTCTTCACTTGAAGGCTTCTCATCTTCTTGACTTGGTCCAAGCTTGATTCAAAAGCTCCTTAGATCACACCGTGCTAGCTCTAAATCTTGACATTTTATCCTTTGTTGAGCTATGCACCTACTAAGATCTTGATAATGAATCTGTCACTAATTAAACACAAGATCATTAGTAAATATAACTTCATGAGTTGATCATCATCAAAACTAGGGTGATAGGCCTTTGGGCCAACATGTTCTCCATGATGGTCGTGAGGAGGTTCATATGACTCAGCCAGATAGGTTCGCTGCTGCAGATCCAGGTACAAGTGCTTGAGCTTGATGAAGCTCATTTAAATGAACTACGGTTGGTTTGATCCCTTGAGTAAGGTACGTGGGCAGCCGTAAAGGCGCAGCCATTTGGTGATGCAACCCGTATGAAGCTGTTTGGGTTCTCGAGAAGCTGATTGGAACTTCACGTAGAGGTGAAGAGTTGTGGCCGATTGGAGCTTCACGTAGAGGTGGAGAGACTTCACGTAGAGGTGAAGTGTTGTGACCAGTTGGACTTCACTTAGAGGTGAAGAGTTGGACTTCACGTAGAGGTGAGGTGTTGTGATCTCGATGAACAGATTGATCTTCTGGTGAGAAGATGGATGAGCTTGTATAGGAGGGGTGTGCATCCAGTTGTTAAAGCCGATGATGGTGTTCGGTGTGCTCTACTCATACTTGGTTGGACCGTCAGCTGAAGACATGTAGACTAGATAGAGCTAGTTAGTTGAAGAGTCAGTATTGGCTAATGATGAGTTCTTCATGAGGTCGTGAAGTTGCGGAGTAGGAGCCACATTCAGTGATCGGCATGTATGAAAATTCTCCTAAGGTGAAGTATAGGGAAGGCATGTGTGGTGCATTCCAGTTGGATAGTTGAGCTACAGATTCTAAACCGAGATCATGTGTCGATTCCGCCGAGATCGTGTGTCGATTTCGTTCGGAGTGCGCAAGCCGAGATCGTGTGTCGATTAAGCCGAGATCGTGTGTCGATTTCGCCGAGATCGTCGATTTCGCCCGGTGATAGACTGGAGTTCGTTAGAGATCGGCTCAGTTTAAGAAAATCTTCACCGAGGTAGAGAATTGTGGGAGAGAGGAGATAGAGGAGATGGAAGGAGGTAGCTCAGAGATCGGACGACAAAGGATCGAGAAACGGCGCATTGAGCAGGCCAGATTGTGCTCCCGGTCGACCGCCTGGTCGACCAGTGGAGGTGGCCGGTCGACCGGCGTGCACGAGCGTGCACAGGAAGAGCGGCGTCGACCGGCCCAGTCGACCGATTGACAAGGGCTCGCTCTCGGTTGGGTGCGATCGACCGTGATATGGGTCGGTCGATCGGCCGGTCGACTGACAGCGCGCGTTTGACTTTCCTTTTTGAATTCGAATTCCTTTTCTGGATGGGATCAAATCCAACCTGGGTTTCCATAAATCCAGGGACTCTATGGCTATAAATAGAGGCAAGAGTCCTCATGTATCGTATCCCTAAGTATCCAAAGTATCCCCTATTGTATTAGTTGTATTGATTGTTGAATCAATAAAATCTCTCTCTCCCTTGCCCCGAGGACATAGGTAAGTTGCCAAACCTCGTTAAATTTGTGCGTTGATTATTTTTCTCTATTGGTTGTTATTCCTGTTGTGTTGGTTGTTTCTCTGTCTGCATCGAGTCTCAGCCAGGTGGCCGAATTCCTCAATGGTTGGTTGTTGTGTTTCCCCCGACCCGCTGCGCACAACATCACTTGCAACTCAATTACCATTCACTTACAACCCATTTACAGTTAATTTTGTGGTCATATAATTTTGTATTATTTTTATGTTAATATTAATTTTTTAATATTTAACATTTTTAGTATTTATTTGCAATATTAAAAAATTTAAATCACCAAATAGTTAATTTTGTGGTCAACTTTTTCACTTACGACTTACACATTACGACAGCCAAAGACCGTAAAACACAATACACTTTCTCACTTACAACGTTATATTGCCAACCAAATACCGTAAAATTTATATGTATGTAACTCATTTACAATTATAAAAGAATTACCAATTACGACTTACGAATTACAGCCAACTACGACAACCAAACAGACCCTTAGTGACAATTATATAAATCTGTGAGAGCTTAGTGGACTACGCCTTCAACCAGTCTCATTTATCAGATTTTTACAAATTGCACACATAATATGGTTGTAGAATAATTCTAAACGGGCTACACTATTTATGGCCTTGCACAGGTATCTCTTCATGCGTGTTACTAAGTAGCAGTCCTGATCCCATAATCACGGTTTGACAACTACACGCATATAGATAAGTCCTAATAAGGACGCGAGCAAGTATCATGTCTCATGGGTCTTGCCCTTATGTAGGTACCGACGAGGATGCGACCGCATGTGTTTAGATATATCATAGGGTTTCCTAATCGGATTATCCCCTCAACGCACCAGCCCGTGTGGACGTACTCCAATTGTTTCTTGGAGGAAAGCGGTGACAGGAATGATGTTTTAAAATTTTCAATACTTGAAACTTATGCTGGATCTATCATTTCTTACCTATGTATTATCGTATGCTTGCATGCGCATTTTAACTGCTATACCCATTCCTCGATCTACATGCCCCGAGATGGACTAACCCCACTCAGAGGCGACGGTAGATCATCCTACAGAACACTCCAATCACTCGGGATTTGAGCTCTGCTGCAAGGATTTCTCCCTCTCAGAGTTCCGACAACATAGCTATGTAGCTGGGATGTCCCCCACTTGGAAGAGACAACGATCCAAACTTTGTTGCAGGGATTTCTTCCTCACAGAGGATCAACTCTGAAGCTGGGTTTTCCCACTTGAAGGCAAAACTTGTAGGTACCGCTGTGAGACAAACGCCACTCGGAACCACACTCTGAACCATTCCAAAACATCTCAGAGTCAAAATAATTCTCCGAGCATACATCCAAGTCCAAACAAAATAGTCACGAGACAATCCAAGTAAGATACAAACAACACCTCCATTTTAATTTACTACTTTATTATAAAGTTTTCCGATTACACCCATCAAAATTCAAGCTTGGTTACATCTAATAAGAGTAATACAAGATCTATCACATGTTCATGTCTTTCTTTAAAAGGAAAAATAGATACACTTTCTGCCACAACGTCCACGACAACATCCAAGAGATAACTCCTAAACAAACAATCCATCTCCTTGAGATCCACTACTTCAGAGAGGGTGATGATACTCAGAACTGAAGATCACGTCTCGGACTATACACTGAAGCCTACAAGATAGTAATGATACCAATGCCAAGCCCCGAAACTCCGAAGATGAACTCAGAGCGGAGGCAGATGAAGCAACTCTTCAGTAGAGTTCCTGGAAAATACCCCACACCTCTCCAGTTACCTGCCAGCAAAACAACATCGTTCAATAGGAGTGCAGCGGGCCAAACAAGGGATCAAAACCATCATCAAGCTGGCACTGCGCTCTTGCCTCATCACACTATAAGGAAAGAGGTGTTAAGCCCCAACTCCAGCCGAGCCCAATATGGTTAAAGATCAGACGGCCAAACCAAGTAGAAACAAGAGCCCTACATATCCTTCCTGACAGCAGGGCCTCGTCGCGAAAACTAACCTTCCTTGACGAGCCCATCGTGACATTCCTCGACAATTGAACTCTTGAACATCAGGAGTGCAACAACCGTCTCCATCCTCTCCCTCTCTTTTCTCTACTGGACGAAGATAGAAGACATCACATCCCACCAGAATGAGAATTTTGAAAGTAAGAAGTTTTTAGAAGATAAGCAGACCTCCGCTCACAGATCTGTTCTATTTATAAATAGGAAAGAGACCTAAGTGTCCTATTCAAAACTTCAATCCAAGAAATCGGTCCACGTCTCGAGATTTTTGGTACGACAGGATCTTCAAGGTACTAAACGTCGCTGCCGCCCGATCTCATCCATTAGTAACTGGGAGATTTGAAAAGACGCCAGCCTGGAGGCCAGCTGTAGACGCACGATAATGAGCCAGATCCTTACATGAAGATTCCAAAAAGAGTTCAGTGCACTTAAATACTTCCACCGACTTCGCTCTTTCGATTTTCTCCCACAATTTCGGCAATCACAAGAGCAGGGAGCATCTGTAGTGATCAAGATCTGGTTAATTTAGAGATTGCAACACGTCCCACTACCCCAGAAGTACCGCAAGCAGATAACACGCCCAAAATGTCAAGCAACTCATATGCAACCCCGAGGAGAGAGAGTCTCGGGCCCAACCCTGAGACACATCCCAACTCTAAGGAGAGGACCCCGAGTCCTTTCTCACCCCAACATCCGCGATTCCTAGACTTCTTCCCGATCCTACTGGGACAACTCAACAGCAAGTTTTCGGATCGCAAGGACGGTGATTCTGTCATGAAATCCCCACGTTCTAAATACTTTCCAATTCCAGCGGGGACGATTATGGACAGTCGCAGATATCTCGACATGCCAATCCCAACAATGAAACAAGACAATCTAAACGGATATGAAAGGATCTAATCGCGGATCATAAATCACGGAGAAAGATCGCACCATCAGGTACAACATAACAACTTACTTATAGGCCGAGAAAAGGAGAGACCCGAGGGGGATACATAGTCAAAAAAAGAAGAAAGAAGAGAAAAATGTATTGAGAAAATCCTCTTACAACGCACAAAGAAAGATAGTGAATACTTTCTCTCCTCCCTGGTTTTTCCATTCTAGGTTTCACGTAAAATATTCTGGCTACGTCTGCATGCTGATTGAATTTTTACATTTCGCCTCACTTTAGCCAGACCTTTTTATATTTGTGATGTAAAATCGACCGTTCGATCAATCGTGTAGACAAATCTCCACCACAGTTTCTTTATTGGCTTTGATGATATCTTACTATTGGGGGAAATGTGAAATTTGCAATTTGAATTATACCACTTTTTTATGGATAAAGCGCTAACGATTAGATTAATTTTGTAAAGCAAAGGGTGACTCAAAGGAGTCCCACTTCACCGTTGTGTCGTGAAACGGCTTGCTTTTTCGATATATGTAATGTTTTTAGAATCCCGATGATTTACTAGTCCGAAAGTGATTTTGACAACATTTAGTGTTGAATACGGTTTGCAAAGCGCATATATTTTCATGGGACCAAATATTCAATTAATTGCTTAAAGATCTCTAGTTACTGATTAACTAAATTAACCCATGCCTAATTATAATAAATAGCACCCTAACAAAAAAAAAATTTACAAAACGATATGCGTTGTTTCATGCCCGGCATCATACTTGTAAACCAGCGATTAAAAGGGTAATATAGGAAAATTTTCTTCTTAACAACCCTTTTTAAGATTAATATATAAATTGGATTCCTTTTGGCTGTCATTCGACTTGAATTCCATTTGGCTGTCATTATAGTCACAACATTATTGCCAAATTGCCACACGTATTGTATTGCATCGTATATCATAAGATTGTTGACTCTTGTCTAATGATTAAGAAATTAAGCATACAATAATAATATATGCCACCAATGAGAAATGCTAGTAACTTGGAAGACACATTCATACAAAATGTCAAATGTATCTCTTACTTCCAAGTCCAACGAGCCATAATCAAAATAGTGCTTTTCAAGACAAATACCAGTTAGACACCTATGATATAAATAATTTTTCTCACCCTTATTGTTGCTAAAACCGAGAGCAATTGCACTGACACATGCTTAATAAAGCCTACTAATACCAATCATTATACTAGTAGCCAACCAATTCAGCTAATAATTGAATAATTGAACAATTAAGCAATTTATGTCTCATATAATAGCTAAACAATTGACAATTATACATTATATTCTTGTTTGCACTAATATTATAAAGGAATTAAGAAAGATTGAATTAAAACATAGAGATACTAAAACAAAACAAAGGAGAGAATGAGAGAAGTAGGCAAGACTAAATATGGTCGATGAATCAAAAGAGGCCATCCTTTTCTGAATCAGCATAAAATGTGGATTTTAGTCCAATTTTGTCTAGGGATATATGTGGCAAACCTGGCCAATACACACTATGTCTTCACCTTTATTGTGTCCAGTGTTACAGAATTGATAGAGGAGCAGGGTGGCACGGCCTCCGCCGACGCCTAGTTCCAAGGTAGCCGCGTAGGTGACGCCCAAGATTTTGGAAAAAAAAAAAAAGAAAAATAAAAGAAGAGGAAGAGAGATGAAAAGGGAGATTACTAACCTTCTCACCCGCGACGCTGCTTACCTTCACTGCCACCACCTCGACATTAACGTCACTGCTATCGTTGTTGACGTCACCATTGGTGCCGTGACACCGCTATCAGGATTATGGTTGGTGGTGGATCGTGTTCTGTCATGCCTGGTTGAGCCCAAGCACGCTCATATAAAAACATGTAGGACATACATGCCCCAAAGTTCTATATGGCCTAGAGTTATATGTCACGCGTACGATTCCACTGGATATTGGGCTGACTCATGTGTTATACTGGACCGGCCCATTCGTGCCTCTAGTCATGCTTGAATCCTATTGTCCCATTTGTTCCCGATTGGGTCTTTTACTTTGTATCTACTTTGTGTCTAATCTTACGGAGGAAGAGCGAGAGGTCACTAAGGCTTCTCACTTTATTGTTTGGTTTGAAAATTGGAGTGAGGATGAGATGACAAATGACTCAAATGAGAATTCGAAATTCAATTTAGATAATTAATAGGCTAATAGTTCATAAGTAGTAGCACATATAGCTGTGCCTCCAATTGGAGGCTCAATTGGAGCTCCATTTGTGCTTCGATGCACGTATGGAATTCTTAACTAGCTAACTTCAGTAAGGAAATGTGGTTTTTATTTTATGCAATGAAAGAGAGGATAGGCATACAAAGAACGAACCATTTTAACATTTACCTTGCTATGTTGTTGTTTGTAGTTAAAGCAATATGACACTTAAAGTCTTTGCTAAATTTGTAGCTTGTGTAGAAATGAATAATGATATAATAAAAAATACCATTACTCCAGTCGAACATTGGAGTACCATTTATTAAATGATTGTTTGGCCTCTTCTGCCTCTCTTTCCACATATTTATGGCTGAGTTATATGCGAACTTGAATCCCGCCAGTTGCAAGGTCTACTCCATGGGTTGAAACATTGGCGGATTTTGGAACATGTCAAATATATCATATCAAAATCGGACCAACCCGATACGATATTGGATGCCTAAT
The DNA here is from genome assembly GCA_038442645.1 of Agave tequilana. NCBI lineage: Eukaryota > Viridiplantae > Streptophyta > Magnoliopsida > Asparagales > Asparagaceae > Agave > Agave tequilana. Next base: position 4,435 of record JAVJIF010029189.1, on the reverse strand, counting down.
ATTTGATCGGCCTTGAAGGAGGAAAAACACTAATACGAACTGGATATCAGCTGGTTTTATTGTCGTATCGGCCGATATAGACGGATACTATCCGATATGAACCGGTTTCAGCTGGGATTGGTATAAAACTAGCTTAAAAACTCAGTTTAAAACAATAAACTCAAAAATATACAATAAAAAAATTTGATAACCATCAAAAGTTTAAATAATTCTTTTTTATTTTCTAAATTCCTTAACAATATCAAAGAAAATTGCAAAAAAAAAAAAGAAAATAAAGAAAAGCCCAAAAGCAACTTTGAAAAATAAAAAAGAATAGGAGAGGAGGAAGAGAGGAAGGAATCACCTTTTCCTGCTGCTTTGTATTTAAGATTTTGTTGTTGCTGCGCTATCAACTGCTAAAATTGCATTGCACTATTTGAGAAGAGAGGAAAGGATCAAGCTCTTTCTAGTGTCCAGAACGTTCTCTCATTATTATTAGATTCATAATATGATGGACAACTAGATCCTTAAAAAAAAATATGGACAACTGGACGACCATAGTTAAATGGGTCACAAGTTAAATAGACTTTAACTTATCCGGTTTCATCATGAAACCCAACCTTTATTCATTTAAAGTAAACTTCTTTTCATTAATCACTCAACCCTCTTACAGGGTAGTTGCAATCATGTGGTTGACTTTAGAGTGAAATCTTTCACTTTAATCATTGTTTATGTCACGTCCCGCTTTCTAAAATATGAAAAAATAGAGTCGCAAGGACAGTCAATGACGTATATACGCGAGGAGAATACCTCACTATACACGCTACGCCTAAAGTAATCCGAACAAAGTATAAAAATCTGCTAAAATGAATCATGATCACTGCAATATCACATATAAGTATCCACACATGATAATATATGAATATAGAATGGAATAATAACTGATAGTAAAGTATAGATGATCAGGGAAACTACAAAATTAATAGGAATGAAAAGAAAGATAATAATACCAGAGTGGATAGAAGAAAACTCCAGCTCTTCGCAACATATCCGGTCTCAATCGAACACCTAATCAATAACATGAAACATCCAGTATCTGGACGTGCGAATCCAGGGTCGTCAGGAAGCGACCTAATGAGTGTATGAAAAAAGGAAGGTGCTCGTGTATATAAACAGTGTGTACGTAATGATAAACAATACTGGAATAATACAGATATAACACATGAAATATGAACAGAGAGCAAAAAAGTCAGTCAATACAGAAATCAAATGTCAAATCAGGTCAGGTATCTATCACAGTTTTTATATATATAACATGTGGGAAGAATAAGTCATGCTAGGGTCCAGGGTATAATCAGATGTCTATTATAACATGTATATATCTATGTTCAGTCTGTAATGCAATATAATATTTTAGTTTTGTTATCAATTATGTCAGCAAACACCAATTATTACTTGTAATAGACGCATCACATACTATGCCTATCACACGTGTCAATTGAAGTCCTATATTATTGAAATCAATAGTAGAAGAGACATTGTCCATGTTTTAGGTGGGTTCCGTACATACCAGAACCACGGCTCAATCACCTAGCGCTGAACCGGACCTCCCGCTAGGTAGTCAATAACAATAGCAATATAAATAATACGGGATGTCAGTCATCCCCTGGAACCCTGCAGTGAAACCATATCTCGGCTGCGCAACCTGTATCCTAAGTCTACCCAAAATACAACGCTGTCTCCTCCATCAATTTTTTCAATCTCAGTGTAAATTGTCTATTATATTATTATTAGAACAATCAATATCCATGTTATTTCGATTACTGGGAGGATACGGTGACAGTAACAATATCAGTGATGTAACAATAACAATGTAGACAATATTATCGTGTAAACTGTAGAATAATGGAATAATACATGTGTTACGGTCTGACAATATTTTTTCAGTAACTTTCAATAACATGAATAACAAGCCCGGATACTGCTCAATAGACAGTCTTATCTCATTCATCTGCATTAAGATACAATAGTAACTGATCCATCAACCAATAGTCTTAATACAATCATCATGAACATCAAGTATCAATCCATGTTAAAGTATTTGATATGGTAAACTATCACCTCAATAAATCAATAACCAGCTATCTCATTTATTGATTTACTCTAATCTTTTATATTATCAGTATATCCATCTTTTAGTCACCAGTATATCAGAATCTCGAATAAACAGCCAGCTATGTCTAGTCATATCCTCACCATCGAATAACAGTAAGATCAACGATCAAGATTATCACACGTTCTCACTTCTATTCAAGGTCAATCACAATATCACAACATATAAATATACATCTCATATTAACTCTAAATCTAACTAAGTCCATACATAGCTACAAGTATCAAAGTAGAATCGTTCTTCTAGTAAAATAGCATCATACTCTATCAGTCCTCAATATTTAAAAAGATTACTATCTAAAAAATCACCAAACAATTGTCTCATAATACTTTACATGAAATGTACCACTCATCCACAAAAATGAACTAGGTTAATCACTAGGTCTAGTCAAGTCACAGTAAAAAATATCACAAATAATCCTGAATCCAAAATGGTAAACAATCTATAATGAAATGATAGGATAAGAATATCTCAGTAATAGGTTATGAATCCACTATATATCCATGTGCCCTATTAATTCATATTAATTCAGTTTACACTCCTTCTTAACTTTAAGTCAATCCTTCTCCATAAGAGTCCAATAATAAATCCAAGCATCAACAGATCTAATAAATCAAATAATGTTACTATCGATAAAGTGAGTCACCACATCTCAGTGCTAAGATACTAACTCTGCACACACGCGCGCGCCGCGCGCGCGCACCCCCACATCAACAATATATCAATTTCATTCTCCATCGTCAGATCCAGTCTCACCCTAATATAGTCCACTGATCCAATTTATCAATGAAGTAATCTCAGTAATTATTCCTCAACTTTACAATTAAATTCTCATCTGATTATTACTGATAAGGAGAATTAAGATTAATACTGATCTGCCTAGAATAATGGAACGAATCGACAATACTGTTGGTAACAGAGTAGCGATATATCAATAAAAATAATATCAGAATATCACAATGTAACAATAGTGACCGGCATGAACAGAACAACGCAGAATAATATATACATGCGCATGAAACATTAAGATAAAACACTGACATTGAAATAGACCAAAAACAAATATTCACATGAAATTAAGTGGTTTTAAAACTGAATCGTCGTCTGGTCTTCACTGCACGAGCCGGTACTGATCTACGGATCATCTAATGGATCGGTTTTCGGATTGCCTGTTTATCGGTCCATAGAGCACAATTCCAAATCTCCCATAACGGGCCCGGATCTCTATAACCACGCAACCAAATACACATAATACACTAGTACATACGCATGCATACACGTACACGTACTCATGCATACACCCCAAGCGTATACAATACGTACACATACACGTATACAACACATACTCTAGTTCATGCATACATATTATATGTATATATACATTAGATATATATACCCACACATGTATACATACCCATCATACACCCATTCACCCATCCATGCAATCACACACACACACATGCATCTTTATACATACTAACACTTACATGAATAACATGGACATGCATACAAACTCACACACACACACAAACATAGAAAGAGGTAAAGAAAGGAGGAGGAAACTCACGCAAAAAGGGAAAGAGAAGCTCGGCTAGGGAAAGGATGAATCCAAGGTGGCATGACGGAGTACACGGAGAAGATGGAGGCTGCCGAGGTTGCAAAGGCTCCGGTGGTCAACTCCGGCGGCACCACAAGAAGGAGAATGAGGAGGGGAGGAGGAAACATAGATAATTCAGATGAAAACATGAAATGAATACATTGAGATTGAACTTATCATTTTAGTTCCCTTTTTGATCTTGATTACCTATTCACATTGTATGTAAGATATAATACTGATAGAGAATGTTCTTTTCAATGAATCTTGCATATTTCTGTACATTTTGTATTAGCTATGATTTCTTTATCCCCTGAGAAAATTTTGGTTGTGACATTTCTTTCTCCCACAAATGAGGCTTAGTAGGAAAGGGAAACTTTGTTATTGTTTTGGGTTATTTTACATTAATCTCTGCATTACTCTATTTTAGATGAGATGAGATCTATATAATGAAAGGTTTTCAGCTACCAAACTCTAAATATGGAATCTCCATTTGTAGAAATTTTGGTAGACATCAATTCGCCTTGATGTTTGCCAGACTAACATATTCCTAAACTTGAAATTTTTCTATAACTTAAACTACAACTATATTTATGGTCAAATTTGATGATAAAGTACCTATATGATTGTATGGCCATGCAGCTACTGAATTAACCAGTAAAATTATATAGCTGAATCAGGAACAAGTA